>PVJA010015214.1:0-45834 GCA_004027025.1 Myocastor coypus | reverse complement strand
AGTATACGATAGTGGTGAGAAATAGGGCTTCAAAATAAAAAGAAAGCCGGGCGTGGTGGCGCACACCGGTAATCCCAGCACTTGGGAGGCTGAGGCAGGAGGATCGGTGCGAGTTCGAGACCAGCCTGGGCTACAAAAGTGAGCTCAAGGCCAGCCTGAACTGCATAGTGAGACCCTGTCTCCAAAAGACAAAAAAAAAAAAAGAAAGAAAGAAAAGAAAAAAAGAAATAGGGCTTCAGGTACCACACTACCTGTGTTCAAATCCTGTGTCTCCTTTACCTTTGTGGCCTGGGACCAATCATCTTCCTTTAACTTCAGTTTAATGGTCAACAGAGTTGGGCTGAAAAGTAGGGCTCAAGTCATAGATGAAGACTGAGAATTAGGGCCAATCAGATAACTCAGTGGATTAAAGCGCCTGCTTAGGCAGACACAGGGCCCAGGGTTCAATCCCTGGCGTGCCATGCCAGCCCCAGCCCTGGAACACACTGAGACGTCGATTGAGACTAGATGTGGTGGCATGCGCCTGTCATCCCAGAGCTTGGGAGGCTGAAAATAGGAGAATCACTATGAGTCCGATCTGTGTAGTGAGATCCTATAGATCCTGTACTAAATACAAAATAACAACAACAACAATAATAATATAAAAATTAAAAAGATTGAGAATTAAGTGGATTAATTATGAACATAAAGTACTTGGGGTGACCCCCAGTTTGTAATGTGAACATAAATACAAATTTTCAAACATGTTTTCCAGAATCTCACCATGTTTCCTCTCATGCCAAAAAGCCATAATTTCCCTCACAAGTCATCGCATTGAAAGGCAAAATTCCCAAGTAAACTTTTGCTCAAAATACCTGGTGAATGGGCCCAGCAGGATGCCTCAGTGGTCTAAAGTGCCTGCTTAGGAAAGCTTAGGCGGCTGCAGGGACTGCGGTTCGATCCCTGGCACCACATGCTGTGTCAGCCCTGCCCTCAGGGCAGGCTGAGCCGGCCATAAAAATAAACAAACAAAAGTTCTGAAACAAGAAAATAAAATAAAATAAATACCTGGTGAATGGAAGAAAAAGCAATGAGACTGCCTTCGTCCAAAACATTGGCCAGCAATGGAGGCTCTTTGGGTAGTGATGGGCTTTCCCAGATGGCTTTAAAAATACCCCTGGCCCTGTTCCATCTCCTAGCCGGGAGCACCCATCTCCTCTCAAGCCCACACTGACCTCTCCATAGCAACCAAGAGAAACACTGCCGGGAGGTTTGTGCTGGGGGCTGTCGACAGCTGAAAGCGATGATGCCTGTATCTCTGCTGTCTTGCATAGGCCACTAGCTGGGGCTGACAAAAAAAAAAAAAAAAAAAAAAAAAGACAGGAAAAGAAGAAAGAAAATGCTTCCTCTCCTCCCCTCCATCTCTCCATCCTCCTCTGTCTCTGTGCTGTTTGACTATCTTCTTGGTGTCCTTCTGAGAAGTTTGGAGATGGCGCCAGAGCTTTCCTTGGGTCCTCTCCATGGACGCATGCTCCCAGGAGGCCTTCCCAGGGTTTGGAGCCTGACGTGGAGACCTGGGAGGGCAGAGGATGAGGTGGTGGCAAACTTTCCCACTTACAGAGAATTTCCCGCCTGGCTGGATGCTTCCTGTGCAGTAGCCCAGGTTCAAGTGTTCAACTCCTGCCCTCTGTGAGAGGTGTGTAGGTGGGAGGTGTCAAGAGGGGCTGGAGCTGAATGGTCTGTTTGTATCCAGAAAAAGACCAACTTGCTTTCCAAGACTATCTTCATTGGATGGAACCTCATGGTGACCCCCAGAAAGCTTTCAAAATCTCTGCGCTCATATGGAAACCAAATTCTCAATCATTGAGTCTAGTGCTCTGGGTTTAGGGAGGCTCCAAAGATGATAGCCCTCCTTCTGCCCATCTTTCTAAGAACTGTGTTGGGCTAGGCCATGGTAGAGAAAATGAACAGTAGAAGAGACCGAGGTCTTCTGGGCCTATACAGGCGTGAGAAGCATGGTGTGGGTGATATACTCTGTCTTTGTCTGTGTTGCCACCATAGACAGAGGTGGAAGCCCCACATGACTCTGGGAACAGCAGGGCCTGGAAATATTTTCTGCAGAGTATCTGAGCCAAATGGTTCCCCCAACCTTACCCCTGCTGTATGGGTTGTGCCTAGATGTCCCCCGAAAGCCTCGCACAGTGATGGGGTGGGCTTCTAGAGTTTGTGATTAATTTCTGATCCAAGGCTGGGATTATGGGTGTGAACGTTACATCTGCCCTGGGACAGACAGCCTGAATGTGGTATAAGGAAGAGAGGCTTATTCTCTGCTACCGTCGCTGCTCTTCCCTTTTTTGCTCTTGGCTGTGTTTCTGTTTGCTGCCACCATAAACTGCTGCCTTCTGCCATGTGGCACTCTGCCTTGGAGCCAGCTGACTATAAACTGAAACCTCCACAAACTGTGAGCTAAATAAACGTCCTTCCTTAATTCTGGGTGATGGGTATTTTGTCTCAGCAGTGAGAGAAAAGTAACCAAGACACCTCCCCAGTTGTCTGAATCAATCCTCCAGGGCTTTACTCCCATCTGCCGGACAACCTTAAAAGTAGAATGCAGTGCCAAGTCAGCTCAGAGAAGGCCGCCATGATGAGGCTGCCATATTCCTTTTCTTCAAATCTAGCAAAAGGTAGTATGGGGCATTTAGTCAGTGAGTAGGTTTAGCAGTTTGTCTGTTTATTAATGCTGTTAGGGAGACCTGGCAGCAGTGCTCAGGTGCTGAGGTAAAATTTGGATGTTCACAAACCATTGAACAAGCTGTGTGCTCTCTAATAATAATCAATTTCCTCCCATCCAAGTACTAACCAGGCCTGACTCTGCTCAGCTTCTGAGATCACAGGAGATCGGGTGCATTCAGGATCGTATGGCCGTAGATAGTTTCTTCGTCTGTAAAATGAAAGCATGGACCAGATTTCGAAGACCCCTTAGCCTTAGGTTTTATCTGACTTCATGAATGTCAAGCTGGTTGCTAATTTACAGGCTTAACACCCCACCCACCCAAAGGAGTCCTGACATGAAGTTCCCCGGGACCATGGAGGTCACAGCCTCAGTTTCTCTCAACTAAAAAAAAACAGGTCTAAAAAAATATAATTCCTAGGCTCACAGAGAAGCACATAGGAAGGACCCAGTAGCCCATGTATCCAGGAGTCACAGAGGCACCTCAAGGCCAATGTGGGACACACAGCTGACCCCAAGAACAACAGTAGGTGTATTGAGTTTGGGTGGATTGGCAGGCAGGTCTACTTGCGGGGCTGCTCTGCAGTTGTAAATCCCCAGATGGGAGTGACTCACTAGGAAACCCCCGGGCACTCCAGCCTAGAGGATGTCTACTCCAGGGAAACTACAAGCATGAGCAGGGTCCAGCTGAGAGGACAAAGCCACGCTCTGCCGTCCAGTCCACCCACCTCAGAACTGTGGGGCTCACCCATGCAGCCCACAGCTTGCATGGAATGACAGCCTTGCTTCTTCAAGGTAGATGGCCTGCCCAGTGCAAGTCCTCCTGGGCAGTCAGAGGGAGACTGTGAAGTTAGACATTTTCTTTTTCTTTTTTTTTTTTTTTTTTTTTTTTTTTTTTTTTTTTTTTGGGACTGGGGTTCGAACTCACGACCTTGCACTTGCCCAGCAGGCACTTGTGCCTCGGAGCTATCTCCCCAGCCCCGTGGTTAGACATTTTCAAATGGAACGCTGGCAATGATGGCTGATTGGCTGTAGATGCTACATTTTCCAGCCATATACCCATCTGCTAACACTTCGTGTTTGGCTCAGTCTCTTTTCTAATCAGTGCAAGAAGATTCATTTGAATTAATTCATTTCCCCTTATACCCTTCTCTCATTTTTCTGATATTTAAATCTATCCCTCTGTCTCTGAATGCGCTATGGCTATTGTTGTTGTGATGATGACGATGATGATGACGACGACGATGATGATGACGACGACGATGACGATGACGATGACGATGACGATGATGACGACGACGATGACGACAATGATAATGTATTTAGTACAGGGCCTCACTGCACAGCTCAGACCTGTAGCGATCCTTCTGTTTTCAGCCTCCTCAGCACTAGGATTACAGGTGTGCACAAAGCATTGAACAAACGGGATTGAACCCTGGTCCTTGAGTTTGCCTCAGCAGGCGCTTAGTCTGCTGAGCTATCTTGCCTCCCTTCATCATTATTATTTGACAGACACAGCATTTGAGATACTTTCTCCCAAGCAGATGGCCAGTGTCCCTTACCTCTTATTCTGTTCGGCTGCTATATGACAAGCAAGTTCATAAGACAAGCTGATAATGTGCATTGCAAAGAAAGAACGGGTCATAAGTGTGAGCAATTCTTAACTAGGTGGCGGATTAAGTGAAGAATATCTCAGATCTCCTCCACCTGCCTCCTCTTCTTCACCTATTCTACCTTTTTAAAATGCTAAAACATTAAGTTCTAGTGCATAAAAAATATTTCTGGCAAAAGCAACACTGGGGAAAATATTTTCAAGTCATATAATAAAGTACTACTTTATATTGAAGAAAGAAACTGTAAGAGCAAGACAACCCAATGGGAAATGTATGAATAACTCTGTACAGTGTGTGAAAATATTTTGCCTTATTCACTATAAAAGAAATGCAAATTAGAGCAAAGCCATACTGAGATACCAGTTGTCACCGTTCCTATGGGCAAAATTCAAAAAGTCTGGCTTTAGACTACCCATGAGTGTGTGGAAACACTTTCATCCCCATTCGCAGGACTGAATGAGGCTTGATGGAGGCTTTCTGGAGAGGGAGCAGCTGTACATGCAAAAATTGACAAGTTTGTAAAGCTTCTTGGCCAGCTCTTCTATCCTGGAAATTCTTCCAAGATACACAGCATATATAAAGCTGCATATAGAAAGTTATTCTTATTGGCACCTATTGCATCAACAAATGTTTGTCACTGCTGATGAAACTCTTTAGTGAGACCAAAAGTGAAGCAGTATTCCCAAAGGCATTTCTGGAAGCAAGAGTGAGCCTGATACCAAAACCAGAGAAAGACTGAAAAAGGGAACTTCAAGCCAATGTCCCTAGTGAACATAGACTCAAAAATTCTCAGTAAGATAATGGCAGACAGAATGCAGCAAATCACCAAGTTATTCAGCATGACCAAGTAGGGGTACAGGGGTAATACCCAAGTCAATAAATGTAATACACAATATCAACAGAACCAAAGATAGAAATCACATGATCATCTCAATAGATGAGGAAAAAGCATTTGACACAAAGTCCAATATCCATTCATGAGCTGGGTGTGATGGTGCACTCCTGTAATCCCAGCACTTGGGAGGCTGAGGCAGGAGGATTGGTGCGAGTTCGAGTCCAGCCTGGGCTGCCAAGGTGAGCTCAAGGCCAGCCTGAATTGCATAGTGAGACCCTGTCTCAAAAAGACCAAAAAAAAAAAAAAAAAATGTCCATTCATGACAAAAACTCTACAGAATAGATAGTCTTTATTTCAACTGATAAAGGCCATCTATGACAGACTGACAGCCAACATCATACTAAACCACCAAACACATAGGGGCCAGTGAAATGGCTCAGCAGTCTAAAGCACTTGCTTAGGCAAGCTTAGGCAACCGCTGGGATTGCGGTTCCGTCCCTGGCACCATGTGCTGCACCAGCTCCACCCCCAGGGCAGGCTGAGCCGGCCATAATATTAAAAACAAAACAAAAAAACAGCATGTTACTAGGGAAAAAAAAAAAAAAAAACAGACCCAAAGATCAACAGAACAGAGTAAAAGATGCAGAAACAACTCCAAGACACTCAGCCTTGACAAAGGGGTCAAGGAGGTTCACTGGAAGAAGGATAGCCTGTCTTATATAGGGTGCTAGGAAAACTGGCTTTCCACATGCTGAAGACTAAAATTAAACCTGTGCCTCTTACCATGCACTAAACTAGAATCAAAATGGGTCAAAGATCTAAATATTAAAACAGAAACACTAAATATGCTGGAAGAGAGAATAGGTAGAACACCTGAGGACAGGAGTAGGCAAAGATTTCATGAGCAAGCCACACTGGAACCACTACAAAGAATCAACAACAAGAATCTCATCCTATTAAAAAGCTTTTGCATGGCAAAATAATTCACCAACAGAGTAAAAAGAAAATCCACAGGCTGGGCGTGGTGGCTCACGCCTGTAATCCCAGCACTCGGGAGGCTGAGGCAGGAGGATTGGTGCGAGTTCGAGACCAGCCTGGGCTACAAAAGTGAGCTCAAGGCCAGCCTCAACTGCATAGCGAGACCCTGTCTCAAAAAGACAAAAAAAAAAAAAAAAAGAAAATCCACAGAGTGGGAAAAAATTTTAGCTAGTTATCCTTCAGACAAAGAACTAATATCTAGGGGCTGGGGAGATAGCTCAGTACAATAAATGCTTGCCTGGCAAGCCCAAGGACCTGAGTTCAATCTTCCATTCCACAAACAAAACAAAACAAAACAAAAAACCCCTAATATCTAGAATATAAAGAATTGAAAAAAAATAGACTTGCCAAACTTAAAGACCAAGTCCAAAAGCAGGCATTGGGGGTGGCAAGACGGTTTATGGTCTAAAGAGGCTGCTTAGGAAAGCTTAGGCAACTGCAGGGACCGCAGTTCCAACCCTAGCACCACATGCTGTGCCAGCCCCACCCCCAGGCAGGCTGAGCTGGCCATAAAAAAAAAAAAAAAAAAAAAAAAAGTCATACAAAACCAGGCACCTCTGGGAACACGTACTTCCCAGAGGAAAAAATCCAAACAGCAAATAAATACATGAAAAATGTTCAACGTCACTGGTCATCAACAGATGCAAATTTAACATTTATTTATTTATTTATTTATCTGATACAGGGTCTCACTACACAGTTCAGACTTGTAGAGATCCTCCTGTCTCAGTCTCCCCAGCACTGGTGTTATGGGTGTGTGTATGCCTATGCCCAGTTTTAGGCTGGTCTGGCATACCTGGGGTTACAGGACTGGTAAGCATGTGGTACAGGGGATTGAACTCAGGTCCTTGTGCTTACTAGACAGATACTTAGGCAGCTATCTCCCCAGGCCAAGAGATGCAAATTTAAAAGTATGCTGGGATTCTCTCTTACTCTAGAAAGAATAGCAATTATCAAGAAATCAACTAATAACAAATGCTGGAAGGGCTGTGGGGAAAAAAGAACCCTTCTGAGTATTGGTGAGCGTATACATTGGTGCAACCACTGTGGAAATAAGTATGAAGATTTCTCCAAAAACTAGGATTAGAAGTCCCATTTCACCCAGCAATTCCCCTGCTGGGTATCTTCCTGGAAGAATTAAAAACATCGTACCATGGTGACATGTTGTGTACCCGTGTTTACAGAAACAGTTTATAATAGTTAGATTTTGGAATCAACATAAGTGCCCATCAATCAAGGAATAAATAAAAAGATGTTTTTTTTTTATACAATGTAGTAGTACTCAGTCATAAATAAGCATAAACCAGAGACATCTCTAGGTAAACAGATGCACTTTTCTTTTTAGTACCGGGATTGAACTCAGGACCATGGGCTTGCCAGGCAGGCACTTATGCCACTGAACTATCTCTCCAGCCCTAACAGAGACTCTACTCTTCTTTGTACCTTGAGACCATACTCTTCAGTGAAATAAATTGGATATGTGCAAATATTGCATTATTTCCTTGATGTGAAAAATTAAAATGGTAAATAAGGACCTTAGTGTATAATAGGTCTTGTGAAATAGGAAGAAATTGTTCAGAAGACAGGGGAACTAGGGAGGGTGAGAGGGAAAGGAAGGGAAAAGTAAGCAACAATAAAATGGCAACGAAGCTTTGTACATGAGGAACGGAAGAGGAATTGAAGGGTGGGTGGGAAAAAAGAGGGCCCAAGATATACCCCGTACAGGGACAAACTCTCTGTGACGAAGGTGATCATTATGCACATCTAAATTATGCCCATAAACTTAACTTTAAAAAACGTTTGCAAAATTGTTGTACACCAACAGAGGCAGAGTGAATAAATGTTGGTTCTTTCTAGTGAAGGAATATTATACAATCATACAAAGAATGTGGGTGCATGCTATGTAATTGTATTGAATTGGTGATGTGGTTGCACAGTTATCGGGGTGCTATGAAAGCCTAAGGGTCATCCTTCTTTTTTTTTAAATGTATTTCATTCAGGGTCTCACTTAAAACTACTGTAAAAAAATTGACAGGGAGATATAGATAGATAGGTAGGTAGACAGATAGATAGATAGACAGACAGACAGATAGATAGACAGATATAGATAGAGAAAGATATATATATATATATATATATATATATATATATATATATATTAGCTCATGTACATATATTCCTAGTTTAATGACCTACCTGTTTAACAACCATTCAGACTTATGACCTATGCATACTATTGGGATATAACCCATCCTTTTTTGTACAGTTCTGTATATCTTTTTTTGTTTGTTTCAGAACCCTTGTTTGTTTATTCACTTACTTTTATGACCGGCTCAGCCCGCCCCGAGGGCAGGGCTGGCACAGCATGTGGTGCCGGGGATCGAACTGCGGTCCCTGAAGCCGCCCAAGCTTCCCCAAACAGGCGCTTTAGACCACTCAGCCATCCCGCTGGGCCCCAGTTCTGTATATCTTGTTTATAGAGCCTCAGTGTCTTTTCTATACAGTATATCTTATCTCTACAGTATAGTAATATTTTTTCTGATCATCCTGTGCAGTGTAACACTGTAGCTTTGTGTTCTGTTATACATTATACTACTGTATGTAGGAGCTATGCGAGTAAAATCAAAGTTATTGGGCCAGAGTTTCCTTTGACCTTTCCTTTGTCCTAAATATTGTCATGCAGATACTATACACAATTCCTCATTTAGAGACCAATTTATTTAATTAATGTAATTAATGAAGTAGCCCTTGAAGTATACATAAACCTAAGTACTTAATTGACAGTACATCACTGGAGCTGGATAGCTGGGAGAGGGACGAGAGAAAAAGTTTTCACATATATCTGTTTCTATTCACTGAATGTTGAATCCCACGCATGTATGACCTGAATAGTTGTGCAACACACTACACGTGCACACAGAACTGTGCCTCTCACCCGGAGTGTAGCTCGAGACTTTTCTGTCTGTAAAAGTCTCTGAGACCCAAAGAAGCCAAAAGCATCGAGACCTGAGGAAATTTCCAACATGATGTACTTGCACAGTTATCAGGGCGCTGTGAAAAGCCTAAGGCTCATCCATTTTTTTTTTTTTAATGCATTTCATACAGGATCTCACTGACAGCTTGGACTCAAAGTGATCCTCTTGTTTCAGCTTCCCCAGCACTGGGATTACAGGTGTGCGCCACCACCCCTGCCCATTCTTGGTGTCCAGATCGACTCTGTGTGACCAGGGATGGGGCCAGCATAGCATATGGTGCCTGGGATTGAAGGTCCTTTCACTTGCTTAGGCAGGTGCTTAAACCGCTGAGCTATCTCCACAGCCTCCTAAGGTTCATCCTACCAACTTGCTTAATGAAGAAGCTCTACCGCCCTGATGAATCCAAGGGAAGCAACCCCTGGTTGTCCAACTTCTAGAATCCAGGGATGCAAGTGGCCAGGTCATCCTTATGTGTAGAGTTGCCTGTCTATGCCAGGGATAACCAGGGGATGCCCAAGGACCCAGATTCCCTCCTGCCCACCTGTTGTGGACCCTCAGACTGCAAATCCTGGAGGTGGGGGCGGGGATGGGGACTCTGGTGAGGGGGTTAAGGGAGCTATGTGGTTTTGAGTTACATGGTCCCCTGGAGCTAAAATGTCACCATGGAAAAATGAAGGCACGGAAACAGCAGATGGAAACACAGGCTCTTTGCTCTTAGCCAGTTGTCAGCGGCAGTTGGAAATAACCCACCCAACGGGCCTGATGCAGCTGGAGGGGGTTGTCTGACCTGTGGCCAGATTGCCCAAATAATTCCACAAACCTGGCCTCCCTTGTCAGGCTCTAGCAGGAGATTTAATAGAACCCGCTGATTTACGCCGGCCGCCGTAATTCAATTCCGAGTCAAGGCACAGCCAGTCACGAAGAGATTTCTTCATGTTCCCTGGGCTCCTAATAGCATTGTCTCCTCCTTGTTCTCTATTTACCACATGCCATTTGGTCAAATTAGAACTTGAACTCAAGAAAGCAGATGCCTTCCTTCAGATAAGGTCCAAGAACAACTCCCTTGTGGGAGAAAAGGAAAGGAGTTTTGTTTTGTTTTTTTTTGTTTTTTTTTTTTTTTGAGGCAGGGTCTCGCTATGCAGTTCAGGCTAGCCTTGAGCTCACTTTTGTAGCCCAGGCTGTTCTCGAACTCACACCGATCCTCCTACCTCAGCCTCCCGAGTGCTGGGATTACAGGCGTGCGCCACCACGCCCGGCTAAGGAAAGGAGTTTTGACTTGCATCTGTGTACACAAAGGAGACACCTTTGATACACGACTTTCATAAAAATGATGACAATCAGGAGAGGATGTTCTTTTGTCCTGGAAGCTAGGGCAGGCTCTTTAGTAAGTCTCAGAGGAGGAGGGGGACGACATCCTTCTGGAATTATTCTCAGGGACCCAGGGACCCTCACCGTCTCATGATGAGTGGCTGTAGGCTGTCCCCAACAATACCGGTGCCTCAGTTCTGTGCAGCTCCAGGGACCCTGGATCTTTGCCAACAGAGGCACTGGGGCCGCCCACTCTCAACCTTTCCCTGAGAGAGCTGTCCTGTGGTGCTAAATTGGTTGCTTAATTTTATTTATTTATGTATGTATGTATGTATGTATTTATTTATTTATTTATTTATTGTCTTTTTGAGATAGGGTCTCGCTATGCAGTTTAGATTGGCCTTGAGCTCACTTTTGTAGCCCAGGCTAGTCTCAAACTCATATCGATCCTCCTACCTCAGCCTCCCAAGTTCTGGGATTACAGGCGTATGCCATGGCTATTTAATTTTTAAAAATTTTTGTTATTTTTAGTTATAGATTTATTTTTAATTCAAAAAAATGAAAAGAATTGTTCAGGGCTCACCAGTGTGCCCAGTGCTGTTGGCAGAAATGTGTCCTCAAAAGCCACAGTCTGGAGCCTCAATGCACAGTATGGACCAGTATAAGTCGACTGGTCTGTCAAAAGGAACAGTTAATGCTTAACTTCTTTTTCTTCTCCTCAATTTCTTGGACCAACGTTGTGTGCTTATGTCTGGTAATCCGAGCAACTACCTCGCAGACAACAATGTGCAATAGCACAACCATTGTTGAATTCCTGTCATCTTGTTAATGAAATTCTAATCTGTTTCTAATTTAAAAAAAATTTTTTTTTAAATGCCCAGTATCTCTGCATGTGATGGTATTTGGAGTTGGAGTCTTTAAAGATGGGACTAAAGTTTAAATGAGGCTCTTAGGATGGCCATAAACTCATTGCTTGACATCCTTTTAAGAAGGGGCAATCCTGGTGCTGGCAAGATGGCTCAGCGGTCTAATGCACCTGCTTAAACAAATTTAGGCAACTGCAGAGTCTGCGGATTGATCCCCAGCACCACACGCTGTGCCAGCCCCACCTCCAGGCCAGACTGAGACTGCTATAACATAATAAATAAAGATTTTTTTTAAAGAAAAAGAAGGGGGGAAAAAAAAGGAAAGGAAAGGAAAAAAGAAAAAGAAGGGGCAATTCAGATGCAGAGACATGGGGGACCCTGAGCAATAGGAGGTCACCTGGAAGTCTAGAGGGAGAAGAAGAAGCGGCAGAAGCCCCGCCCACTCGTGCCTTGCCCACCAATTTCCAGCTTCCAGAGCACTGTGAGACAAATGTCTGCAGCTTTAGCCACCAATGGTATTTTGTTACGGCAGCCCACGTGCTCCCCACAGGTGTTCTACCGTGGTTAGCATTTGTGTTACATTTCTCTGTCACAGTTTTTTACCCACCCTTTTTGTTTTTGATGGCTTTCTGACTTGGTCCACTTCGACGAGCAGACTGGAGAAAGCAGATGCAGATCTGACTGAAGGCTCCCAGTGAGGCTGACTGAGCCCCTCAGTGACAGAGAATGACCAAGACAACCTCATTGGCTGGGGTGCAGCCCTGGGGTAGAGTGTTTACCTGAGCATGTGGGAGGCCCTAGGTTCCGCCCCAGTATGGCAAAGGAAAAAAAAAAAAAATCAAAATTGCCTAACGGGAGTTTACAGACCAAGAAATTGGAACCCAAAGATTAATATTGAAAGGGCGTGTTTAGGAAGATGGAATGCAGAATGTTGGGAAGTGGCTCCTGCCCCAGTTGGGTGAGGCCCACCCCTGCTTTCTTTGGGTGCTATTTTCTTGGGGGAAGGGGTCCTCTTCATTCTTTCTAGGTTGTGTGGGGAAAGGCAGAGGGCCCCACTTTGTGCCGGCAACTGCATCTCCACGTGCAGGTATTGTGTGTAACCTTAGGCGCGCCTCTCCGTCTCCCCAAGACTTGTTGAAATGAGCACGATACGAACCATGGGATTGCTCTGGATTTCAATGAAGGGTTAAGTGGAGGAGCATACAGAACGTTCTCCATGGTTGGCGCCTCGCTCCTGGGCCAGGACAATGCTGTTTGCAGCAGTAAATAATCATCTCCATGGATTAGCCTAGTAACTTATGTTCTGCTTGTTGTAGACTGCTGGATTAGACAGAAATGTTCTAGGCAGTCAGACAGGGCCAGTCCCTCAGGAGACAATATGGAAGCCAAGGTGACTTTGCAACTTGGAAGAGATAGGCACTCCCATATGGGCCAGACCTCGAGAAAAAAAGAGGAAGCAAATACAGCTGCATACTTCCTTAGGGATGGGCCTCAGGGATTAATATGCTAAATAGGTATCAATCACCTTGAAAGAGCCCAAATGAATAACTAATCCAACCCTCAACAGGAAGAGACCTTTTGCTCTATTCATGCCCACTTGTCACATGACTTGTTTCCCCATTTGATACTAGATTCAATCAATTTTACCTGAGCAATGGTGCTTATAATCTCATTGGTTGACTATAATTTTGTCCCACCTCATGCCCGCCTAAGTGAGTTTCTAAGTTCTCCACCACCTTAGACCCCCTCTTAGACCCCCTAGAAGAGACGGCTTCCAGGGGATCACCCACTAGGGGCCCCTCTCCTGTCCCTCTCTCAGATAGGAGTTTTATTTCTGCCAATAAATGTTCTGCACATAACCTCTGCTTGTTCCTAAAATTCATTCTTCCATTTTAGAGAACACAAACTTGTCCCAGGTACCTTTCAGATCGGGAGTTTCATTTTTTTCCCCTATACCACTTGGAGGTCATTGTTGTACTCTAGGAATGAGACAACAGAGGCAGACGCTTAAAAAGAAAAAGAGCGCTTTATTTCAGCTGGTACCCAGCGGCAGTCTCAGTGCAAGTGCACAGACAGGCGTGCCAAGGGGGTGGTGTGTAGGGATTATGTAGAAACAAGCGGTGATACAGAAGCCAATTGCAGTCATTAGTAGGGTAAAACATCTTTTGATTGGTGGGTTTACCGAACAAGGGGCATGAGGATCTATAATCTGATTGGAGGATCACGTTATACTGAAGCATGCGGTACTACAGAAGCCAACAGCAATCATTATAGAGTTGACCTTTTCCTTGATTAGTGGAATTAACAAGAGGGTGTGATAACTTGTAACTTGATTGGATGACTCAGGCTGTTGGGCTGTACTAAATGCAAGGGGGTCAACGTGTGATTGGTATCACAATGGAGAGAGGAAAACGCACGGACACAGTGACCGTGGAAACTGGAACTTATGCTCGTATGACTGACATCACAAAGGAGAACCAGAACCTCATGGAAACAACGACCATGGCAACCGAAACTTAACTTAGTTTTGGCGCATACAGAACAATAACATGGCGGAGGTGACCTAAAAATGGAGTTAGTTATGTCAGGCTATAACAGTCATCTACTGGGATCCGTCTTTCTCCTTGTATCCTGCTCAGCCAACAGTCTAGAATCCCCAGAAGAGAGCCGCTCACCTGTACTTTGGCATTCAAGGGTGCATTCCTTTCTGCTCTTAGGGCTCTGGCTGCCTGAGTGCAAAGGGCATCCCCTCAAGCAGCAGCGCTGATGGGGTCCCTGGCTCGTCTCTTGCCACAAAACAGCCATTGCTCAGGAATCACTGTGGGCTGTCCAAAGAGAGCATGCCTTCTTGGGGTGTGTTTCTGCCCAGTCCTCACAGAAGGCCACACTAGGAAGAAACATGAGCGGCGAGGACAGCAGGAAAGAGAGCCATGGCCAGTGTCCCGGGAGCTTTCCCTTCGAAGCTGGGCATGGTATTCGCAGGCAGCTTCCTCCACGCAAGCCTGGGAGCGAGACCCGCTTTGATCTCTGACCCCAGAGATGGTGCTAGCAACGCAGCCCAGACCAAGTGTCCTGGTTCCTTCGAGAGTTATTTTCTCTTTGATGAAATGGAGATAATTAATTGGTCATGAGGAGTAAAAACAGTCAATGTAGACCAGGCTGAGTCCAGGGTAGCTGTTATCTCACGGTGAGAATTTCACCAAGCCTGGGTCCGCAGCAAGTACGTGGCACAGACGTTACTTGTTCCTCTCATGTCAAGGACAAGAACAAGAGTAACATCAAGGTCCTCTTTCCTCAGAATCCTTCTTAATGATCTGTACAAGTGAGCACATAAAATAAAAACGGCTTTCCCAAGGTTGCACTACGAACTCATTCTGGTCTGCAATGCGCATAGGGAAGGCAGGGCTTGGCATACGGCAAACATCTAATGCATGCTGGTGAGCTCAAATAGGATTTACTAAGGCCTCTTTCAAGAAGCAAAAACAAACATTAGATCTGGAGGCGATGTTAAAGAAAAACTTGTCCTGGTCCTTGCTAAAAGGTTAAAAAGATGGCTCTAATCAGGGCTTCCTCCACTGGAGTCAAGGCTAGAACAGCAAGAGGCAGAGGCCAAGGTCAGCTCCAGTATTACCAGGACAAATGGATGTGTAGCCAAGGCGCAGGCTGGGTGAGTGGATGGAAAATTACTAGCAAGAGACCCGAATACATGGAGTTTCCTGCTAAACCAACCCAATAGGATTCTTGCAGAAGGCAGGGCAAGGGTGTTCAGGTACCAAGGCTGGGGTATGAGGAGTCTGATCTGCAGTCAAGGATGGGAAATTCTCCCTCAGCAGATGCGCTAGGATTCTTGCTACAACTGGTTGCTACCAAGGTGGCCACAGAAGCCCAAGTTCAAGGGTCAGTCAAGACCAAGAATCAGAAGAGCTGACTGAAGGTCAATGAAGAGAAGAATATTTGTCACTGGACAAGCAGAGCCGAAGCCCTCCAGTCTACTCTCCCCACCAAGGTTTTATGATGGGACAACAGATTTGAAGCTCCCTAGAGCTGATGGAATCCCAGGCTCCCCTCTAAACATGCAGGCATCTGTGCCTCCCTCCCGGGGGAGCTCTGGATCCCTGGAAGGGCACCTGAGTAGCTGAGGCCACACGAATCTCTCTGCCTGGTGGTGGAAGCAGGAGGGAGATGCAAGATAGAATCCACTCTGGCCCTGATCCACAATGAATGAGCCTGCTTGTGGTAGCAGCAGAGACAGGAGGTGCTGGAGCAGTGCCCGGGAGGGCAGCGCTCCAGAAGCGGTCTTCTGGCCTGCGTGATAAAGCCCAGGGCTGCAATTAGGACAAAGCACTGTGAACATGACACCTGGCGACAGCTGTCAGAAGGCCCCAGAAACTTATGATGGATTAATTTTGCTCCCTGGAGCTGTGCCTGGGCCAGAGCCCCTCTGGGGATTGGAGGGCCATCCTATGTCCCTGTCCAAGGCCCGAGGGAGGCCCACAGTGTCTCAGGAATCGCAGACCCCAGGAGAAGCCGAAGCTGAATGGGCTCAGAGCTCATCTGAGCTCCCCCTTTAACATCTGGAAGATCCGATACCCAGAGAGGAGGTCAGTCACTCCGATTCCCACGGCAGGCCACGCCAGGGATGGACAGCAGAGCTCCTAACTTGGAAACTGGCACACCCACACCTGGCTGAAGAGCAGGCGAAGGCCCAGTGTGCGTGCAGGAATTCACCTGCCCGTGGCTGCGAAGATAGAACAGAGTGAGACAGAGTTAGAAGGACACAGAGACAAGTTAAAACCAAGCCAGATCCCAGCACTCGGGAGGCTGAGACAGGAGGATTGGTGCGAGTTCGAGACCAGCCTGGGCTACAAAAGTGAGCTCAAGGACAGCCTGAACTGCATAGCGAGACCCTGTCTCAAAAAAAAAGGCAAAAAAATAAAACCAAGCCAGAAAAAAAAAATAGCAGCAGAGGAGAGAGATGCAGAGAAGAGAGGGACAGGTAGATACCATGGCATAGCATTTGGAATAGATTCAGGCTGGGGAGATAGCTCCGTGGCATGAGTGCCAGCCTGGCAAGCACAAGTCCCAAGTTCAATCCCCAATGCAAAAAAAAAAAAAAAAAAAAAAAAAAAAGGTGACCAAATAGTTCAGCAGACTAAAGCATTTGCTTAGATAGGCACGGGGACCTTGGTTTAATCCCTGGCATGCAGCCTGCCCTGCCCCAGAGATGCGATGAGATGGTGACGGAGACTGGGTGTGGTGGCACTTGCCTGTAATCCCAGCTCTTGGGAGGCTGAAAATAGGCAAATCCCTAGGAGTCCAATCTACGTAATGGACCCTGTAGTCCCTACACTAAAATACATTTTTAAAAAAGATTCCATTTCCAAGTAAATAAATAAATTTTAGAAAATAGAATCTTATTGGAGTACAGCCACACTCGTTCCTTCAGGCATTGTTTACAGCTGCTTTCACGTAGGACAGCAAAGTTAACTTGCAATAAAGTCTCTGTGGAGCTGGCCAAATATCTCAGCAGGTTAAAGTGCCTGTAAGCAGGCACAGGGCCTGAGGGTTCGATCCCCAGGCCTGCTGTGCTGGCCCCACCTGCGGGGTGTGCTTAGACAGCAATAGAGACTGGGTGTAATTTCATGCCTGTAATTCCAGCTCTTGGGACGCTATAAATAGGCAGATCACTATGAGTCCGATCTAGTAGTGAGATCCTGCACACCCTGTAGACCCTTCCCTAAAAAACAAAAACAAACAAAAAATACTATATGACTCACAAAGCCTAAAATATTTACTCTCTGCCCCTACATAGCAAAAGTCTACTTTTACAAGGTATGATGGTACATGTTTGTGACCCCAGCACGTGGGAGGCTGAGGCAGAGAGATCTCCCCAAGTTTGATACCTGCCTGAGCTCCCTAGTGAGTTCAAGGCCAGCCTGACCTATACAGTGAGAGCCTGTACCGACAAAGCAAAACAATAAGTTTGCTGAGCCTATTGTTCATGATAACTGAGCTGGTTAAATGGCTGTGGTTCTTAAGTACTAGCGATCTTGTCTTCCTAGGGTCTAGAAGACTGCATATGCACCTGTGTATGTATTCATTCACTGGGCAGATTTCAGGTGTGTCTAGTAGCTACTAACTTCAGTATTTTATAGGAGGCAGGGTGCACCTAAAAGCCTGGGGCAGGGATACCGCACAGTTGTAGAGTGTGTGATCAACAAATAAGAGGCCCTCGGTTCATTCCCTAGCATTAAAAATAAATAAACTAAGGGCCAGCCCAATAGCTCAGGAGACTAACGTGTCTGCTTAGGCAGAACACAGGGGCCAGGGTTGGAACCCTAGCATGCCATGCCCGCCCTGCCTGCAGGGCACACTGAGATGGCATGGAGCCTGGGTGTGGCGGCACACGCCTGTAATCCCCCCACTTGGGAGGCTGAAAACAGGAGGATCACTGAGTCCTAGCTATGTAGTGAGAGCCTGTAGACCCTATAGACCCTGCCCTAAATACAGAAAAAATAGATAAATAAACGGCACGGTGATAGCGTGATGCACACTGTAACCCCAACCTCCCTTGGAGGCTGAGGCAAGAGGCTGCTGCCTGAAAATAAAAAAAAGTTAAAAGGAGGATGCGGCTGCATGAGGGCACTCTGTGCCGTCCCCAGTTGTGCTACAAATTAAATTTTTAAAAAAAGGCCTGCTGCATGGTGTGTGTGGGGTGGGGGAGTTGGGGTAAATTTGGCCTCATAGGAAGTGCTGGGGAACATAGCTGAGCCCCGGGGCCATGAGGCCCTCCTCCCCACTGCCACCGCCGCCGCCACCGCCACCGCCGCTGCTGTAGAGGAGGGCAGTGGCTCCTTGGATACCTCAGTGGCCCAGCACTGAGGCTCCTGGAGCAGCACTGCAGGGCAGGTTCCAAGCCAGATGAAGAGTGGCCCGTTTGAGGGCCAAACTCAATATCTTCTCAGCTTCCCTGGGCGACCAGTGAGTGTCCACCGGCCTCCAACCTGGGCATTCGTGGGTGACCAGGATGCTGCTCCTGGCAGGTTGGCACTGGCCCCAGAGCACGGGCAGCAGGAGCAGAAGCAACTTCAAAGCAGGGATTGTCCAACTCCCACCCAAAATGCTAAGCCGGCCGCTCAGGGAGCACTGGGGGTGTGATGTATCCTGGCCTGTATCCAGCCTGTGCTCCTGGCCAGTCGGCCTCAGGCTTTGCCCATGATGCTGGCCACCTCATTCAGCCTCACACATCTGCCTCAGGAATGCTCTATTATTCAGCTCGCTGCTGGTGTGTGTGTGTGTGTGTGTGTGTGTGTGTGCGCGCGCACACGTGCATGGATTGTTTTGGAATAAAATGACTCAGAAAGCAAACAAAGCCCGGCAGCTTTCAGCAGACTACAAAGTGTTAAACATCTCAGCCAGTGTTTGACAATGGAGTTGGCAGGGTCGTGGGCACACGTGGCCATGGCCGAGTGAGTCCACTTGCGTGTGTTCCTGCTGTGAGCTTGACTTCAGGGTGACAGCCTGACAGCTGCTGCTCCCCGGGCCTTGGAGGAAAATCACGTTCTGCGGTCTGGGCCCCCCTGGCATCAGGTAGCAGGACACTCTGTCACTCTACAGGCCAGCTGGCTCGGGCGAAGGGGCAGGGGCTGCAGTCAGCAAACCACCAAGCCATTTTCTTTGCAGGCTGCCTCTTCAGGGGCAAATGACAAACAGCAAACTTGTACTGTGGTGGTCCAGTAATCACTTCAAGGATCGGGATTCGTTCTTTGTGGCTGTGTGACCTGGTCATGGGGGCTCTAGGGTGTCTTAGTTACTTTTTACTCATTGCTGGGATGAATACCCGACACTCAAAATGAAGGAAGGAAAGGTTTATTAGCTCACAGTTACTGGAGGTTTCAGTCCATATTTGGCTGGCCCAAGGCTGCATAGAACAGGGCACAGAGCATCCAGTTCATGGTGGCAGAACAGCAACAATCGCGACAGAAGCAACAGAACAACCAGGGAGCTGAGAGCAACAGCTCAAGTCTGTCTCTCTTTAAATTACATCAGGCTTAGCCCGGCGTGGTGGCTCACGCCTGTAATCCCAGCACTCGGGAGGCTGAGGCAGGAGGATTGGTGTGAGTTCAAGACCAGCCTGGGCTACAAATGTGAGCTCAAGGCCAGCCTCAGCTGCATAGCGAGACCATGCCTCAAAAAGACAAAAAAATAAAATAAAATAAATTACATCAGGCTCTCTGCCTTAGCCTATCCACCTTAGGCTGCACCCATAATCCCAGAGGTACTTAAAACACATAATCTCAGGGATCATGGACCAAGTCTCAAACTCTAGATCAGTACAAAATTACATAATCCCAGTGACCCATAAGTCAAGTCTCAATCTATAGAAGTCCCCACACTATGACTACATGAGGATTTGGGGGGACAGCTAGACATAAACCACGACATAGGGGGTAGGCTTCCCTGGCATATGTAGATCGTGGGAAGTTTTAGGCATCCAGATGGCAGCCAAGCCGTGGAGAATGTCACTGCTGTGAGCTGTCCAGCCACTGTGGGAGCCCTCACAAGTGCTGCAGCCCATGTGGCTTTGGCCTTTGCTCCTCCCCTGCTCTGCTTCCGGTGCCACTTACAGCAAGGCCAGCCATGGTCCCAAAGCAGGAGGTGGAGGAACAAGCAGAAGGTGAACAGTACTCCAAGTGGACAAGCAGGCGCGGAGCCATTAGCATGTGGCTGCCCTTGTCATTTGCACAATTTGCCAAGGCAAGATACCCTCGTGTCATTGCTTTGCTTCTGTAGCTTCTGGTGACACACTGGTGTGATACAAGGGGGTCCTGCACGATGGAGGTAGAACCTGAAAAGGCTGTTTTGGGTGGCCTGTGGATGGCTTGGTCTTGTGAGTGAGGAGCTGAACGTGATCCTGGCACCACATGTGTGTTTTGTTTTTGGTTTTTTTTGTTTTTTGTTTTTTGTTTTTTTTTTTTGAGACAGGGTCTCACTGCGGGGTTCAGGCTGGCCTTGAGCTCACTTTTGTAGCCCAGGCTGCTTTCAAATTCGCACCAATCCTCCTGCCTCAGCCTCCCGAGTGCTGGGATTATAGACGTGCGCCACCACGCCTGGCTACCACATGTGTTTTTTAAAAGTACTCTGAAGATGGTTTGGGCCACTGGACCAAATGCCTTGTGAGACAGAAGAGGAAACCACTCCTCACACTGAGGCAGAGCTGCAACATACTTTTGCTCAGACCCAAACTCTTTTATTCAAATCCCTATATTTCTAAAAGTAAGGTAGCTCCAACCACTTTCCCAGGATGTGTATCAGTTCCTCAGAATGAAACAGAGGAAGGACCCCTTTTCCAGAGTGCGGATGGAGTCTAAAGGGTAAAACCATCATGCACTACGGGAAAAATCCAAACACTTGCCAAAAGCCCACTTTAGACAATTATAAATAATTTGGCAGTGTAGTGACCACATTGAATAATGTTACTTTGATGTCCTTAGTGAGGGCAGCTAACCCTAAAAGCCCATCCTGGCTGGCATTTTCATGGAAGCTCCCTGGGGATGAGCTATCTATGGTGCCTAGATTTCTGCAAGCCCTCAGTAAAGACACACACACACACACACACACACACACACACACACTTCCATTACAGCGGAGCCTTCTGGAGTTTTTCCAGACTGGACCCTCAGCTCTGACACGATTCCAATGGAGACAGCATAGCTCTGAGAGAGATTCACAGGGCACTTGATGACACCAAAATAGACCTGTGAAGTCCTGGCTTAGCTGACTGGGAGGGAGGGCAGGGTGGGGCACGCGGCTCCCAAATACATCCACCTGATGGAAATATTCTGAACTGGAATGAGCTGCAAATAAACTAGACTGTGCTAAAAACAAACAGTTCCAGGGAGGGAAGCAAGGAGGGAGAGGGCAGAAATAGATGGCTTTCACCTGCTTCAGTAAAGTAGGTCAAGGTCAAGGAGGAATAGAGACAGTAGACCATACAGGCGCCTCTTCAGGAGAAGCATCTGGTAAGTCTTGTTTACTGAAGAGATCTCCCGTCTCTAGGAAGAAATAAGAGAAGTGATGGTTACATTTCAGCAGTAGGAACTGTACCAGGTAATGGGTGAGGGAAGTCCTTCATGGCCGTAGCACAGGGTCTGGAAGAATGAAGAGCACCGAGCAGGAATCAGACGCACGCACGGATCTGCCAGGCTCCGAGGTGGTCCTGGCTGGCAGAAGCCTTGTGGAAAGCTGTCGCCTCGGCCTTTGGCTGTCCCTCAGGGAAAAGAGAGGCAGAGAAGAAGATGTAGCAGAAAAGACTTTAAAAGAGTCCTGGGTTGACATGTACCTGTCAGCCTGCCCCACATAACTGAAATATGGCGGCGCCATTGACACCGCCTCGCCTTGCTGCTCAGCACTCCAGGAAAGAACTGGCAGGTGTGTCAAATTTGATCACAATATAGCTCTTTGTACTGCTGAGAGAAAGCAGTCCATGGCAGCCACAGCGGATCCGATGGTCACCGCTCAGGGTGGTGCTCCGCTGCAGCACACAACTCCACACTGCCTCACACAGCACCACGCTGTGATCTTGATGGATCAAGACGAAAGAAGCACACCCTTAAAAAAAAAAAAAAGACCGTCATCAAACCACAATAACAATCATTCCCCTTTTTTGCAAAGATGCATGATCCCTGCGTTTTTTTTTTTTTTTTTTTTTAAACCAGTGGCAGCCTTAGTCTTCTGTTCCTCTTGCTCTGAAGGAAGATACCCAGCCATGGGCTCACTCTTGCTTCCCGCCAGGGTCCAACCCAGAATAAAGCTGGACTTGCGTCCTTGTGGTTTCCCCCTAAACCACCCAGCAGAAGCCCAAACCCT
Source organism: Myocastor coypus (assembly GCA_004027025.1). NCBI lineage: Eukaryota > Metazoa > Chordata > Mammalia > Rodentia > Myocastoridae > Myocastor > Myocastor coypus. Next base: position 23,620 of record PVJA010015214.1, on the reverse strand, counting down.
CAAATCAGTCCTAACACTTTCTTCCTGAGAGGCCTCCTGGTTCCTCCCAGGTGAGTTTGCTCCAGTTGCAATGAGTCAACAAACTCAGCTGGCTTGCACACTGCAGGTGTGTTCCCAGTGGGCTGTGGTTGAAGGAAAGCTTTGCTATGATCATCTCAAGTAGTTCTTAGGGGAGCCTCTTGCCTTCTTCTTAGGTCTTGACCTTCATTTTTACCCATATGTAGTCATAGGGTAGAGTTTAAAAGGAAGAGCTCTGGAACAAGACTGCTTGGGATCAAATCTGGGTCCTTCAATTTCTACCTGTATGACTTTGCCTCAGTAAACCATTGGGAACAGCTGAAGCTGGAAATTGGTCATGTGTGTCAGGCAAGGCAAGGCCATAGTGCCTAAAGCAGTTAAGCTACCTCAGTTTCAGAAGCACAGCCTGCCTGCACCATTTCAGTCATTAGTTGCTAGGCAACCTGTGTCTTATAGTACTGACTTTGTGAAGGTATAAATAAATATCCCTCGTGTTGTTGTTTAGGTCTTTTGTCCTTCAGGCAAACAGGCCTCCCCCTGGACCCAGCTCTCATCTTCTTCTCAGCCCTGCCACAATTACTCCCCAGGGTACACCAAGAAACCAATAAGTCCCTACAGTAAACTGTTCTGTAAATGGGAGTGAAGAAGATAATAATGTTGATGGTGGTGGTGATAATGATAGTGCTTAATTGCCAGGGTCATTGTGAGATGTAGGTTAGTTTCTATGCAAGAACCACTTAAGTGGTATCTTGCACATGGTATCTATCATTAATATTATTAATTCAGCAAACATTTGGGGAGGGCCCAGTGTCTTCCAGGGACACTGTTAGCTCCTGAGAGTGAACACTGCCTCCTATCGTCCCAAAAGCAAACTTTATTCAAGGAAATTGAGGAAACAGTTTCACTCCGTGGAGAAGAGCTGACATGGTGATAAACCCAGAAAAAAAAAATACGTAGCAGGACTGGACCTGCTGGTGCTCACTGTAAACCCAGCTACTCAGGAGCTGAAGCAGGAGGACTTCAAGTGTAAGGCCAGCTTGGCAAACGTCATAAAATTTTAAAAGGGGCTGAGGGGATACAGTTTAGATCCTCCCTGCATTTGATCCCCAGTACCATAAAACAAAAACCTAGCAGGACCGCGCTCCCTTGGCCTGGGAAGTCAAGGACAGTGTCCTGGTGAGAATACTGCATGAGGTCAGAGCCACAAGGAGGTGACAGGTGAGCTGCACGCGTGCTGTAAGGTAGAGGTTCTGTGAGAGTCTAGCGGTCAGGGCGCCATTGTGAGACCAAAACTGAGAACTAAAAAATGCTTGGGGTTGGGCCATTCTGGCTGTTGCTGCTGTGAGCACTTTAGTGCATAGATTTTGGTGAAAATGCACCCGCCTTTTAAATATCTAGGATGGAGTTCTTGGGGTAGGGTGTACATCTGTGTTTGGCCTGAATAGAAAATTATCGCCCACTTCCTCCCACTAACCAGTGTGTGATCATTCTGGGTGAGTCGAGCCCTTGCCACATTCGCCATGTTCTGTCCTTTTCAATTTAGCCATTTGGATAGCGATGCGGTGCTATCATTCCAGAGTGCATCACCAGCATTCAGCAGAGTGAGTAAGACTGCAGTCTTGCCACTCGGCTGAACTCTACTTAGTGGCTTCTGTGACTCCCACAGGCACTGCGTGGTGCGAGAGAAGTCAGAAGCAAGAATTCATACTGTCTGGTTCCATTTCTATAAAATGAACAACCAGGCAAGAAAGACCCCTGGGATCAGATTCAGGATGGTGGCAGGGAGGGAGGGAGCCCTGGCATTGGAGCTTCTGGTGCTGGTGTTCAGTCTCTTGACCTGAGTGCTGGTTTCTAGAGTCTGTTCACTTTGTAGAAGTGTATTGAGGTGTAACTTATGATCTGTGTGATTTTTGTAACATATGGTTTCACACTGAATAATATCGAGCATAGGTGAGACTCCACTTGGAAAGGAACCTATAAAGGTCCAGGCCCTTCCATCCATCTCCAGCTGAGACTGGGCCACCAGTTTATGGAGACATTAAAGTGCAGCTCACCAGTGAATTGACAGGTGCTCAAGTATATGCGTAGAGTCCATATTTTAAAATCATGGGCCTGAGCACCTCAAAATAAACTCTGGCTGATGCCTGTTTGTACAGTTTTCTCCTACATGTAGTACCAGAACCATCAACAAACCCTTCCTTCCTTCCGGTTATTAGGGGCATGTTATGAGGCTGTCTCAGCTTTGTGCTGCTTTTCACATCAACAAGGTGACAGTTTGTTTTTGAAGCAGGAGATCTTAGTGGATCTTAAGTGATCACACTGTCCACGCCATCTTAATTCAGCAAAAGCAACGCAAAGGCAGTGTCAAGTAGCAAACAGGTCTGCTTGAATCCCTAACAGGTTAGAAGGCAGAGCTAGAGGTCTGGGGTGACTGTGTGGGTCCCTCCTGGGTGCAGTGAGCATGACCCCATACTAACAAGCAGCAGTTTTCTCTGCCAGCCCTTCCTGGCCTGGATCAGAAGAAGCGTGGTGGCCACAAGGCATGCTGTCTCCTGACACCTCCTCCACCCCCACTCTACCCACCACCATTCTTCAGAGGAGGCCGAAGTCCGGTGAGTACTTAGGACTTACATGTGGGTAGAACACTGGGCTTCTTGGCACCCACCCTGTACCACACCTGCTCCCCTTGGGCTACCTCCACAGCCTGTCTGAGAGTCTACCCTTAGCACTTGCCTGGCAAGTGCAGGGTCCTGAGTTCAATCCCCGGTATCACCAAAAAAATAAAACAAAACAACAACAACAAAAACCAATTGACAGAATAAGTAGTCTACCCTTTACTGTCACTCTGAAGGTCAGCCCTGGAATGGACATTTGCAGATTCTGCGCCTTATCCATTCTCATGCTATCTGAAATCACAATGGAAAGAGAGTCTTCTCAGCTAGATATTGATTTTGGCAAAGTCTCATCTTTTTTAAAACAGTGACATGAATTTATAACTTCCTACATTCCCATCAACTGTTCAGATATGGAATTTCCTCTCCTTCCTTTTCTCCCCCTCCCCTCCTGTATTAAGAAAATTTCCTAGCCAGGGAGGAGAAAGGATATAAAAATGGAGGCTGAGGTATGAACGGAGGAGGGAGGATTTATAAAAAAGGGAGATAACGTGTACCAAAGTGCAATTAGACTGGAGGAATTGCTTCTCGTGTTCTATAACATGGAGGGTAACTACCATCTACAATTTATGATACATTTTCAAACAACTAGAAAAAAAGAGCCTCAAGTTTCCCAATACAGAGAAATAACAACTGCTGGAGGAGGTGAGAATGCTAATTCATTGATTTGACTATTATACATTATATATGCATAAGATATTATCATAGCATCTCCCCTAAATATGGATAGGTCTTATGGGTCAATTACAGAAAAAAAAAAATCCTTCCCATAGTCCATGTCTTAGGTAGACCGTGTCTGTGAAGTGACATAGAAATAGTGTTCCAAGAGCTATTCTGAAGCTTCAGCAGGTTTGGGGAAGAGAGAGATAGGTGAGGAAAGGAGCAAGACTCAGGGCTAGGAAACAAGAGGCCAGGACATTGTAAGGACTTTGAACCCTCAGATCTTTCCAGAAGCTCTTAGACCTGCGCTATGCCCCAGCTACTAGCTATAGGTGGCTTCAAGCACCTTCAGCGTAGCTAGTTTAAACTGAGATGTGCTGTAAATATTAATGGAATTTGAAGACCTAGTATAAGGAAAACAATGAAAAATATCCCATTAATATTTTTATAGTAAGCTGGACATGGTGGCGTATGCCTGTAATCCCAGCACTTGGGAGGCTGAGGCAGGAGGATTGGTGTGAGTTTGAGACCAGCCTGGGCAACAAAAGTGAGCACAAGGCCAGTGTGAACTGCCTTGAGACAGTGTGAACTATCTCAAAAAGACCAAAAAAAAATTATAGTAATATATGTTGCAATGACAATATTTGTGACATAGTGGGTTTAAACAAAATGTATTATAAAAATTAATTACACCTGTTTTCTTTCAATCTTCATGAAAGATAAAAATATGGCTGCCAGAAATCTAAAATTACAGGGTGGTTCTTGGCATGTCTCTTCTACCGAACGGTGCCATCCTAAGTATTGCCCTTGGAATGAGCTTCCCAACTCCACCCAAATGGCCATGCCATCTCATGAATCCACCCCAGCCAGGTTGTCCCAAGAGCAAATAAGAAAGCCAGAACTGGTGTCCCCAAATCTCATCTTCCTAGGCCTCGGTAGGGGGCCAGGGAATCACAGTCGTGGATCTGAACACGGAGCAGGGCGCAGTCCAGAGAGGCAGCCCTTCCTCTGGGCCCCAAGTCTGACTTATAACCCTGTGTTGCTTTGCACTGAAGCTTCTCTCCCCAGACATGAAGAATCTCCTCTTGGAACTCGAGACTTCACAGTCCCCATGCCTGCAGGGCTCGCTCGGCTCCCCTGGGCCCCCTGGCCCCCAGGTAGGTGTGCTGCCTCCTGCTGCTATGCCCGCTGCTGACTGGGTCAAGGCAGGAGAGACTCTGGGCGGCGCCTCTTGGTGTCTGCTCCTTTCCTCCTGAGGAGGGGCTGCTGCTGCTTCCCTAGCTCACCTGCTCCTCCAGAGCCACCTGGAGAGAGCCCTGGTTTTCACCTGGGTGAATTCTGGCCTCCTGGATTGGATTCTTCATCTCTCCTGCCATACTGGATTTTAGGGGAATCCGGTGAGGTTCTGCCCATATGAAGGTGGCTATAGCTATAGCTGTCATGAGACAACAGCTTGGCCATAATGCACCTCACGTGACCAATGACCCACCCACAGAGCCAGAAGTCCCAGCATTCAGTGCAGGCAGGTGGAAGCAGCAGACACCCATTCCCCTGAGCTTCCCTGGGTCCCCAATATCGCTACCAACCAGCCCACTTGTCCCCACCAAAAGTAAAGGAAGAATGAAAATGAGACAAAACACTAGAGAGTTGGGCATTGTGGTATACACCTGTCATCCCAGCACTTGGGCGGCTGAGACGGGAGGATCAAGACCAGCCTGGGCTACAAAAGTGAGTTTAAGGCCAGCCTGAACTGCATAGCGAGACCCTGTCTCAAACAAACAAACACATTAAAGCAGCGTGACCCTGGCGGGGGTCAAACGACCAAAACACAGGGATCACCTAAAGCCATCAGAAAATGTTATTTATTTGGAATTACAGTTTTAAAGTAGCCACTAAAATTATTTTTTAGTTTGGGTTCACCGCAACATGAGGAACTGTATCACGGGGTCACGGCATTAAAAAGGTTGAGAACCACTGCACTAGAGAAAGAACTTTCTAGACAAAGAAGAGTACCCACTAGAAGCCCCATCTCCCCCCTGTTCCTCTGGGCTGCGTTGGGGAGGGTCTCTGTCAGTGAGGGGCAGTCCTAGCCTGGAAGGAGAAAGAGAGTGCACGGAGCAGTCAGTTTACATATAAACTGTCGCGCACCTGAGTTAGCCATTCCTGGCTTCCTGTCACTGGAAAGCTAAGAGCCGAGCTCTGCCCTGGCATCCGAAGCCTCACAGGAGGGGACGCTGCCTTGCATGCTTTCAGCAGCTCACACCTCTTCCGGTACCACTCAACGCAGCCACAGCCGCCATCTTCCCGGCTCTCACGCAGCCTAAGCTTGTTTCAATGTCTGGGACCTTCGAGCTTGCTGTCCCCGCTATGTAGGAAGCTCTCCTGTCAGATATGTATCACAGCTGGCTCCCTTTACACCCTCAGAACTCACTTTTCCTGTCTCCCTCTCAGGAATGAATAAGGAAAGCCATCTCCCTCCTACACCATCATGGTCCCAATTGCCCTGGCCTAGCTGAGTTTTTTCTCAGTCTGTTTTGGTTCCCTGATTTGTTGCAGATGTTTCTGGTCTCTTTGGTCTCCTCTCTACAAGGCGTTAAGCCCTATGGCACCAGACAGCCCATGGATCATACCAACAATGGCCTGTTTTCTTTTTTTTTTTTTTTTTAATTTGTTAATTTATTTTTATGGCCCGCTCAGCCTGCCCTGAGGGCAGGGCTGCGTGGTCCCTGCAGCCGCCTAAGCTTTCCTAAGCAGGCACCTTAGACCACTGAGCCATCCTGCCGGGCCCTAACTAAAGTTTTGCTATCCGTGGCTACTTCTGAATGCAAGGGCAAAGCTGACAGAGGCTGAATATGGCCTTCAAGGCCTAAGATGTTCAGTTCCTCTCAGGCCTGGTACAGAGAAAGCCTAGTGGTTCTTGGCCCATGGGAAGAGCGATGCGGTCTCGCCACTCATAGCTGCATTCCCAGTGTACACCAGCGCAAGGGGCTGTGGCCCGTTCTCCATGAATACCTGTTGAATACACTCAGGAAAATAGGAATTTGAAACCAGAGAGTTTTGGAAGTCTGAAGAAAGATGAGATGGAAATCCAGGGCCATGGAGAACCGACAGAGCCTCAGAAGGAAGGAGGGGCCTCTGCGGAGCTCACAGCAGCAGCTGCTCCACACCCCCCCCTTGGATCCCTTTGGCTTGTGTGGGGCGTAGGACCACCTCAGCTCCCCTAGTGCAGTGAGAATGCTGCCGTTCTCAAACCTACAGGAGCTGGCCAGCAATGCGGCTCCCATCCTCGCCCAACTGCTCAAATGGAGCTCCATGTTAGCATTTGACAAGGCATGCTCCACCCACTCCCACCTCCCGCCCCCGCGCCCCCCCCACCCCCGCCTACCCCATCCCCCCACTCCACCCCCACCTGTGCCTTCTGGACTGTGAAGCACAGGAGACAGAGCACAAGGATCCTGTAAAATAGTTCTAGCTATTTCAAGAAGTGACAAAAATTAAGGCTTAGTAGAACAAAGGGAATGGGATACTATGAGCGGTATATTGATAGGTCTAGGAACACCCGCTGGGAGTTCCTGGCCATTTGATCAACTCCAGAGGAGAAATTTCAAGCAATCTTTTCACCGGTCATATCTACCTGTGGGTCTGAGGACACCCTGGGGTTCTGAGGGTATGGGATGAATTGGGCCCTGTGTCCTGGGGACACAGTCACTGTGCATTTCGCAGACAAGGAAACTATTGGTACAATGGATGGCAGAACCCCTGGGGTACAGTCTTCCCACCACTGCAGTAGGGGAAGGGGACAGAAGCTTGCAAGTACTTATTCACATTTTCCCTGTTTTAAAAGAGAAGAAGGGGTGGGTAGTTAGGCTCCTGGCACCCACAAATTAACCATGGGATTTGTAAGTCGACTGCTGCTTCACTGTCCTGTTATGGCCTCCCTTGGCCTCAGGAAAGCTCTGGAGAGCAGTTGACAGGCCTGAGGAGCAGAAAATGTCGTGTTTTTGGCACATGGGATTTCCTTGGGACTCTTCTGGAGCTCTCACTGAACGATCAGGATGTTTCAGACAGCCAGAGGGTTCCAGGGACAAAATTAAAGGCACACATGGCATGGATGTGTGTGCATTATGACTGAGGCACCATTGGACACATGCCCAGAAAGCTCAGGAACGGAAAGGGAGGAGGACAGTGAGCTGCAAGACAGAAAGCTCCTCTCTGGGGTCCCCGGAGCCCCACATCTGCACAGAGCAATGCTGCTTGGGAGGGTCCAGTGCGCCAAGCTCCCACCCACCCACCCACCACAGTGCTCTCTTGGCTTGGTATATTCTTTCTCTAATTCTTGTCTTGATTGTATAGGGTCCACCGGGGCTTCCTGGCAAGATAGGACCCAAGGGAGAAAAGGTATGAGTCTCTCTTTCTTCACCTCATCTCTCAGGCTTGTGTTCTGGGCATGCCACTGAAAATTTCCTGGTAACTATTTCAAAATATGTCCTACTTCTACCTCGGTGTAGTGACGGGGTTCTGATGCTTGGCTGCTGCTAGGGTCTGGGATACCACTGATGCATTCGGCTTGGTCCGCTGGCCTGGCAGGAGTGCTGTGACCAGCCAAAGGACCGGCCAGCTGCCGGAGCCACATGGCCATGCCCAGCCCCCATCCCTATGACGTCCTCTGGTTCTGGAACTATCCTCCCGGCAGCCTCTGCTTACCTGTCTTCTCCATCCACAGGGAGAATTTGGCCGGCCAGGAAGGAAGGTATGGTCCATGCTGTTCTGTCAGCATCACACAGGCTACCGTGTGCCACGTGCGTGAGTGTATGTGCATCCTGGGGGGGGGGGTGAGGAACCAGCCCTTCACTACCATGGCCACTAATCACCAGGTGGTGGACAGTGACAGTGCTGCCCTCCTGCCAGTGACAGTAGCCATCCTTTGGGCAGGACTGGAGCTTGCTACCACCAGGCATTTAATTTCCTGTGGTGGCAGCAGCAAGTCTGGCCTAACTTCCTCCAGGCTCAGACCTTGTAGGCCACCACCCATCGGAGAACCCGGGCAGGGTTCCAACCAGTTACCCAGAAGGACTCCCTCTGTCTACCTGACTAATCTGGAGTAAAGTACCAGAGGAGACAGAAGCAAATAGCTTTTGATTGGGGGTATATCTGAAATAAATGGGAGTGGCTTAAGGTCACAGTGAGGCTGAGGGAGCCAAGCATACATTATCAAGACTCTCATTAGTGTTAGGAGGGAATAAACGGGCAGCCTGCCTCATTTGCTGTGGTTCGTGCATATGGTTACTGATATTCTTGGCCTCATGATTAAAGGAAGTGTGAAACTTTGGCAGAGAAAGATACTTCCAGCTCTAACTGTAGGTTACTATATTCTTGGTTAAATATTTTAGTCAAATGGGTCCCCTGTCACAAGAGCCTTAAACTGGCTTGTCAACTCCAGCTACTGTGCAGCAGTGGTCTGGAAAGGGACTCACACTCATACCAAACAAGAGCCATGTTGAGTAGTGATGTCATCCAGGGACATGAGAGGCAGCAGAAGAAATCAGTAGCCATGCAGTGCTGGCATCTCCAAGATCTTTGCTGAGCATTCAGATCTGGAGCTAGCTGAGATCAAGAGACCCCTAGCCCATACTTCTAGGCCTTGTTCTTCCATGGCCCTTGGCTTAAGCTGGTTGCCCTAGAAGCAGGGATGTGTACAAGTGACAAGCTATTAAGGGATCTTGTAGGGAGTGGGAGAAGCCAAGTGAAAGTGTGCGGTAAAGTGAAGTCCAAACTCAGAAGCCTGGTCCTTAGGGGAGATCAGGGGCGTGGGCTGCCTGTAATCTGGGCTGTTGGCTGCAGGAAGAGGAGGTACACGAATTCCTGGGTGTCCAGTTGCCCAAGCATAAACTCTACAGTTATAGGTTGCAGAGAGGAGTTGTTGACAGGAAGGATGGTAGCTTCCTGAGGGTAGATGCCCTCAGTTGGTAAAACGATCTTGAGGGAGTACTTCCAACAGCTTCTCCTACTGATCCACACACGCAGTCCCATCTCGTTCCACAGCACTTCCTTGTGAAGAACCCACTGGAGTTGAAGTGACATTGGGATAGGTACTTAGACAGGATAAAGATTGAAAAACAAAGCAGTTTAGCATCGCTTTCCCTCTATCTTCCACTTATTGAGTAGAATGTAATTGTGTTTTGTGATACTCTATGACATCAAGGGTTTAACTCTATATAAATATCCCGACTTTCTGGGGGCTCAGCCTATGGATGGCAGGGATGCAGGCCCTGTAGACTATGCTCAGAGACCCTATACTGGTGTCTGGGCCCAAGATATTCTTGAAAGGAGGAAAACATGCAAATTGTCCTAACTTTTGTTCTTGGTTTTTGAAGGGTAGACCTGGCCCCCCAGGTGTTCCGGGCATGCCTGGGCCCATTGGCTGGCCAGGTCCTGAAGGACCCAGGGTAAGTGTGGGATGCTCTTGAACTCATGCACTATCAGAACAAGAGGAGGAGATGACAGTTCCCTGGCATCGAGTCAGTGAACCATTTCCTAAAAAAGGGGAAGAAGAGAGCTAAGGGAGTGTGCCCAGGTCCCCAGACACTGCACCCAGGCTGCAGGCCCTGTTCAGTGCAATGCTCTGCTCCTGTAGCGGGAGAAACGCTTCCCTCCCTCCCAGGGCCCTGCTGCTCCTTTGACCCGAGAATTAGCATATTATTTTCGGGTTTCTCCTAGGTCACTTCCGGCAGGTTTGGAGCCACTTGAATGTGCGATTCTTCTTTCCCAGGGATACATTTTATGAAATCTAATTACAGATCAAGTATTTTGAATGAAAATTTAACTTGAGATATTTCTTAAATTATAAAACATAACAGATTTCAAGTATTTATTAAGAAAATGTCCCACTGCAGTTATGGAACGTTTGACTATGTGTACAACTACCTTCTCTTAGATTGAAGAGAAGAAATGTATTGTACCAGTAGCGATTAATATGGTTATCATGGGCCCCGCAGGATGGCTCAGTGGTCTAAAGTACCTGCTTAGGAAAGCTTAGGTGGCTGCAGGGACCGCGGTTTGATTCCCGGCACCACGTGCTGCACCAGCCCTACCCTCAGGGCAGGCTGAGCGGGCCATAAAAATAAATAAATAAAGTTCTGAAACAAGAAAAAAGATATAAATAAATAAATAAATAAATAAATAAAATATGGTTATCATGTCTACACCCTGTGCTCTGTATGAGTACAATGAAGACAACAATACGCATTATATCAATTTTTGGGTATGTACTACTAACGCGTTTTTTGGTTGCTGTTGTTGTTTTTTGTGGGACCAGGGTTCGAACTCACGACCTTGCACTTGCCCAGCAGGCACTTGTGCCTCGGAGCTATCTCCCCAGCCCCTACTAACGCGTTTTGAAACTGTCACATTGTAATTTCTTATTAAAAGTAATGAAAAAAATGACAGCCAGCCAAGGGGGAAAAAAAAGAAAATGTAAAATATTTTGTTCATAGTTTTAAATTGCTCATATATTAAAATGAAAAGCTAGCAAATTAAACAACATATGTGGGTGAAATTAATTTCACTTCCTTCATTTGACTTCTAAAACCACTTAAAATTCAATAGGTAGCCCAATTTATATTTCTACTGGTTGGAATTTTTAAGTATGGAAAATTCTAGAAGTTCCCACTGCAAGGTTTTCTCAGGGGTAATAGAGCCCATTTATAAGCTAGAATGTGACCTCCTCCACTGATGATGCCCAGAGGCTGACAGTCACTGTACTGGCCACTAACATAAGGTGGCCGTGCATGGAGATGTCTGAAAGGCCCTCCCCATGCAAGGAACAAATGCGCCAAAAGATTTTTGTGTATGTCGACACCTTGGCTTCCGAGGCCTCCTGCCCTCGTGCTCATTCCTCGTCTCACTCACGACTCTCCCTAGGAAAGGATCAAGTACCACCACTTATAACACCTTAGTCAGTATTTAGTTTGGAGATCTGCTCCACCTTGGGCATTTTCATTTTCTATTTACTCTGAAATACCCAGGGAAGGGGAAAGGGAGGAATCAGAGGATCCCAGGTTCATAATCCAGTTTCAATGTCCCTGCTTGTTCCAGTTCAGTTTCTTTCTTGCCCATGACCCTTCTGGTTTAGTTTCTTGAAGAAAAGTCACTGCGGATCTTCTTTTCCTTCTCCTAATTCACACAGGGTGAAAAAGGTGACCTGGGTCTGATGGGCTTGCCAGGGTCAAGAGGACCAATGGGCTCCAAGGTGAGCGTGCGTGCCAGAGGGCCAATCCCAGGTCTTCTAACTAAGGCTTTGGAATAGGTGTTGTCTACAGAATGGGGACAATGAGGCTGCTGTTAAGGCTGAGAAATGTCCCAGATATTGCAGGTCCCAGGGCTTTCCCTTGTCAGCCCTTTGCAAGACATGCAAGACCCAGGATGCAGGGCCACACTAATGCCATTCCTGCATCCTCGCACTCTGTGACGAGCAAGCTCCTGGATGATAGGGCAAAGGAAAACCTTTGTTCAGGCCTCTGTGGGATAAGAAGGCAATGTTCTTTTTAGGCCTGATATAAACACAATACTTTGGGACGTCTTTATAATTGCTATTGGGGTTTTGTTTGTTTTGTTTTTGTGGAACCGGGGGTTGAACTCAGGCCCTTGTGCTTGGCAGGAAAGCACTTACTCTACTAAGCTATTTCCCCAGCCCCTATAGTTGCAACTCCACTACAACTTCCAGTGTAATGCAGAGAGCTCTCAGTGTCGCATTCAGGGATGTCCATCACTCAATCATCCTATAGCCCTGAATGATCGTAGATATGCTTTCTGCTTTCTTCTAGGGCTACCCTGGATCCAAAGGAGAAAAGGTCAGTACTTGTCTCTGATGGTGTTCTAGAACCTGGTCTAGGCTGCAGGCTCTTGAGTCAGTAATGGACAGAGGATGGGCCGAGGTCTCTCTTCAGTCAATAACTGCAGCAGTCTTTCCTAGCTATTGCTCTGTCCACTATCAGTGGCTGGAGAGGGGGGCTCTGGGATAGGGGAGAACTCGCAGTGGAGACAGATGTGTCCACATGGAGCAGATGAGCAAGGCTGGGCAGGTAGAGGACAGATGAGGTTTGCATGGAGGTGGTGGAGGAAGGTGGCGCGTGCGTGTTCTGTACAACTCCGCTTCTGCTACACAGCATCCTCATCTGTCCAAACAAAACAAAAATCAACAGAAACTTGGAGATGGGTTTCCTATGGGATAAAGGAGAATCTAGGACCTGGAATTTTCTGAGAGCTGTGCTTTATTAACTCAAGAGATCTTTAAGGTCCAAATACAAGGCAGACCACAAAGCATTCCTTTTATGGGAAAGCCGCCCAACATCTCTGAGCCATTTGTCTATAAAGTGAGAGTCTTAGCTTAGGAAGCTTTTCCATTGCAAATGCTTCACTTCCCCAACCCCAGCTCCACCATGATCTTAACTCATTGACTCTCTCCTGTGGTTTCCTCCTAGGGATCCAGAGGTGAAAGGGGTGACTTGGGCCCCAAAGGTGAAAAGGTAATGGTCGGTGGTCTTAGTTACTTTTTACTCGTTGCTGGGACGAATACCCGACACTCAAAATGAAGTAAGGAAAGGTTTATTTAGCTCACAGTTTGTAGAGGTTTCAGTCCTTATTCGGCTGGCCCAAGGCTGAGTGGAACAGAGCAGAGAGCATCCAGTTCATGGCGGCGGAACAGCAACAAAATGGTGGCAGAGGCAGCCAACCAAACAGGGCAGCAGAGAGCAACAGCTCGAGTCTATCTCTCTGTCTCTCTTTATATGACATTCAGGCTCTCTGCCTCAGCCTCTGCCTTAGGCTACACCCATCATCCCAGAAGCACTGAGACCCATAATCCCATCAGTACTAAAACCCATAATCCCAGGGATCATGGATCAAGTTTCAAACTCTAGAAGTGCCCACCCTCTGACTCATGAGGCTTTGGGGGGACCGTAACACTGGTCCATAAAAATGATAAACTACAATGGAAGTGATGGCCCCCTCCTACTCATCCCATGTGTGGACTGACTGATGGATGGACAGATGAGCCTCCATTTTGAAAATGGCTGACCAAACTCATCCACATCCCTTTCAAGTGTTCATAAAGTATCCATTGCTCTATTCACAGGGTTTCCCAGGATTTCCTGGAATGTTGGGGCAGAAAGTAAGTACCTAGAAGTAATGAAACATAGGTCTGAGTTAGAAAAAAAAAAATCAGGTCTTCCAAGCACAAGAAAAGGGACCCCTACTCTGGGGCTCATGTTCATCAAGTGAAGTTTAACGGTGAAAGCTCTGGTCCTGGGGAGCAAGCTGCCTTACCTATGTAGAGAGGGTAGCAGCTCAGCAGAACAGACCCTTCATTCTATCTGAGCAGAGACAGGCCCTCCTTTGCTTTTCCTGCTTCTTGGAGGGACACGCTAATGCTCAAAAGCAGGAACCTCTGTGACAAGGAACTCATATCTGAGCTACAGTGGTCAGAGCCCTCTGCAGCCTTTGGTTTAATGCCTCTGATGCCCAGGACATATGCAGAATTGTTTTAAATGGATAACAGCAATCCCTGTAGAGCAATTAAATTTTTTATTAATTTTAAAAATTAAAATAGTGAAATATTTAATGAATCTCTTCCTTAGAACAAAGTTAACTTAAAAAAGTATTTCAGGTAAATCAAAGAAATAATTATTCAGTAAATAAGAATTGAATGATATGCAGAGTTAACAAAAAGTATGAAAGTAGCAACTGATTGGCAGATTTTCAGAAACTTTTACTTAGGCTTAGGGTCGGGGGAAAAACAAGGTCAAGGTGAAGGGCAGAACCAGAGAATAAAGAGAGAAAATGCATTTATGACCACTAAACATGATTCCTAAGCCAGTCTCATAATGCTGGCTCTTGAAGGCATTGACATCAGAACATATTTTAGCTTAGATCTCAGACTGTAATTTTTTCAAACATGTACATTGCTCCTTTATTTGAATTGTTTAACATTTAAAAAAAATTTTTTTATTTTATTTATTATTATTTTTTTCTTGTTTCAGAACCTTTATCTGTTTATTCACTCATTTTAATGGCTGGCTCAGCCCACCCTGAGGGCAGGGCTGGTGCAGCATGTGCTGCCGGGGATTGAACTGCGGTCCCTGAAGCTGCCCAAGCTTCCCCAAGCAGGCGCTTTAGACCGCTGAGCCATTCCGCCGGGCCCCTGAATTGTTTAACTTTTAAAGTCCATCTGAAGGTATTATTTTGCTGCATGATTTAAACAAATTGGTATCCTACTGTATCTAGTCACTAGAGCATATTTAAATATTTTATCACACCTTCAGCTGTCAGAAACTGTTTCTGCCTCCTAGAGAGAGTGATACATTTTAAAAGTTAGATTAATCATGTAAGCAAGTTTGCTGGGGAAGGTGGCACATCCCTGTAGCCCTACCACCCAAGGGACTGAGGCAAGAAGTTACTACAAGTTCAAAGCCAGCCTGAAGTCTATAGAAGCAAGCTAGCTGGGGGTGGTGGCACACATACCTGTAATGCCAGCACTCAGGGGGCTGAGGCAGGATTGCTATGAGTTCAAGGACAGCCTGGGCAACATCGTGAGTTCGAGGTTAGCCTGAACTACATATTTTGAGATGCTGTCAACAAAAACAAAAACAAAACAAGAATAAAAATAGAAAAGCAGGCTGCCCAGATAGCTCAATGGGTTAAAGCACCTGCTTAGGCAGATTCAGGGACCAGGATTCAATTCCTAATGTGCTGTGCTGGCCCCACCCCTGGGGTACGCTGAGATGGTCATGGAGATTGGGTGTGGTGGCGTGCACCTATAATCCCAGTGATTGGGAGGTTGAAAATAGGAGGATCACTGCAAGTCTGATCTGTGTAGTAAGATCCTGTAGACTCTGCACTAAACACATAAAAAAAAGAGAAACGAAAAGAAAAGAAAAACCATTTAGGGTAAGTGTTTATTCAGCTCAACAGTGAACCTCAAAGAATCAGGTATGATTCTTTGTCTGGCCTCTGCACCATTTTCTAGGCTTGACATATCTTCCCACTTTCATGGCATGCTGTTTTAGGAGGAGCTGATATCATAATCATAATTAAGTCTTAGGAAAGAAATTAGATCAAGAAATTACTGGCTGATTCCAGTTGATAAAGAAAAGGGCCACACTTCCTTCTGACAATCTCTTTTTAAAAATTTTATATTGTTTATAAATATTGTTATATTGTTCACTCCTAGCTAAACAAGACCTCTCCTGGCCTCTCTAAACAGCCAAGGGGAAGTGGTGCATACAGCTCCATTGCCACAGAGAACCCATCCTATCCCATCGCACTCTCCCCACCAAAAATGTGGGAGGACACCAGGAGTTGGCAAGAAAGCATAGACTTAAGGATAGTTCTTGGTGGTGCGGGAGAGTGGTGACCTTGAGTTGGACCACAGCCATGCCGAGGGCTGCGCTGACTCATCATTCGGCACTTGTGCTTGGTCCTTACCGTGTACCTACATTCTCTGGAATTTCCCACTGAATCACACCACCTCTGACCGCCATGTGGCAGGAACCCAGATGTCTACTATTGTCTCTGAGTGGCCAGGGCAGCTCTTCACAGGCGCGACCTCCCACCTAATACAAAATCTCATGGTTATAACTGCTACGCTTGTCTTGCTGGAGGTGTATTTGGGACTGTAGGGGGATTACAGAGGCAGGAATGATGTGCTCTAGGAAGCCATGGTCCCCCAAAAGCAGTAACCCTACAGACCTTCTTGAAAGGCCTAGAATCCTAGAAGAACCTGGGAAAGAAAAGTAAAAGTATGATAGAGAAGCTAGTTTTCCAAAATGTTGGCCCTGAACTCTGAAATTCTATGACAAGCGCATCTGGTTCTGATAGTTCAATATAAAGTTATACTCAATTTGGAATATTGTCTACATTAGTCTATGCCTTTTGCTATAATAATATTGAATATTTGAGCATGTGTTTGAGTTTGTTTGTTTATTTATTTATTTGTACCAGGGATTGAACTCAGAACCTTGCACTTACCAGGAAGACACTTATGCCACTGAGCTATCTCCTCAGCCCTAAATATATGTTTAAAACATCTCTCCACAACAACAACAGTTCATTTAAATCAATAGAAATGGCCTGGAACTCAAAGCAATATTTACTGAAGAGCAGGAAAATGTCTCCTCCAGTTAAAGTCCATTGAAGTGGGTACAAGCTTCCTAAAGATAACAAAACTATGTCCAATCCTTAAAACCCATAGATTGATTGATTGATTTTTTCTTTTTTTTTTATGGCCAGCTCAGTCTGCTTTGTGGGTGGGGCTGGTGCAGCCTGTGGTGCCAGGGACCGCAGTCCCTGCAGTTGCCTAAGCTTCCTTAAGCAGGTGCTTTAGACTGCTGAGCCATCTCGCTGGCCCCTAAAACCCATAGATTTAGCTATTGTTAAAAAAAAGAAAGAAAAAAAAAAAAAAAAAAAAAGCAAGCACAAAGGGCTGGCGAGATAGTTCAGCAGACTACAGCGCCTACTTAGGCAAGCTTAGGCAAGTTCAGGGACCACAGTTCCACCCCAGGCACCACATGCTGTGCCAGCTCTGCCCACACCAAAGGCTGAGCCTGTGACTGAGTCCGGGCGTGGGGGCACACGCTTGTAATCCCAGTGCGGAGGAGGCTGTGAAAAGGAGGATCACTACAGGTACAAGTTGTGTAGTGAGGAAACCCTGTACCAAATGTATAAACAAACAAACAAATAAAAAGAAGCCTTTCCCCAGCTCATAGTGTCCCTCAGAAACCTGCATTTTGGCTGTTCTGGATATTGTCTCTGATTTCACCACTAAAACATCGATTGCCCCACCACCGTCTCTCTCAGGTAATAAGCAACCTGCCCAGGGACACTGATTTTTCCTTAAAATAGAGGACTGTCGTTCACGCGACCTCACCAGACTCCTGAACTTCCTGGCCACGCCCCTGGAGAAGATTCAGTGGTCACTAGGCCGCCCTCGTGGGCAGCGGTGGAGGATGCAGACCGGGTCCATCAGCCCACCCTCCAGGCCTCGATCCACGCCTTGCTTGCTTCTCTTTCTTCCCTCCAGGGTGAAATGGGCCCCAAGGGTGAATCTGGGATAGCAGGACATCGAGGACCCACCGGAAGACCAGGAAAACGAGGAAAGCAGGTGAGGGTCCCGGGGGCTTAGCGCAGAACCTCCTGACCTGGGGGCCTAGGGAAAGCAGGCCTGTGGGGTCAATCAGAGATGACCTCTAGCCCCGGCCTGCAGCGCGCTCTGGGCTGGAGCACAAGCAGCGCCACTCTAGGGAGCGCCTGGCCGCTTGTGGCTAGCCAGGGTTCCAAGGACAGGCAGGATGCTCTGCTCCCCACTGCAAACCAGCAGGGGTGCAGCTTCGGTTGGTAAGAAAAAATCTAACTTAACCAAAGCAATGGGGAGTGGAAGGAAACTATAATCACTTGGCCAGAAAATATTCCCTTTTCTTGGGGTCCCAGACACAAATGAGTTCTAGAGACCATCCCTGCTAGTTCCCTGCAGCCGAGGAAGAGTCTTTTGGGACCCAATGACAGCGGACTTCGAATTGTAAGGGACCTTTTTAATCGGGCTTGTGAAGGACTTAGGGAAATTGCTCACTGAGAGCCTCCTGGTCTGCAGGCTGCCAGTTGTTCTGGTGGTGGCAAAGCGAAGGAAAAGCAAAAGGACCGTGCGCTGGCGGGGGCAGCTCTAGAGCTGTGCTCAGGCTTCTGCAAATGGTCCAGTCTTTTCCACAGCGGCTCGGTGCTCCTGAAAGCAGCCAGTTCCCTTTTTGATTGTCAGCTTATTGGCTTTTTATTTCAAAAACAGCTCTTAAATTCAACTATATTTATTTTTTAAAATGTTTATTGAAAAGCAACTATATTTCTACCTCTTGAAAACAAATAAAACAAAACACATCAATTTGGGCCAGCCAGATAGCTCAGGGGAGGGACTGGGAAGATAGCTCAGTAGAATAAGCTTGCTTAGCAAACACAAGGACCTGAGCTCAATCCCTGGTACCGCCAAAACAAACAAACAAACAAAAAAACCCCAAATAGCTCAGGGGAGCCAGCCCTGCCTCCAGGGTGCACTTTTTTGAGAAAGCAGTTGAGACTGGGTGTGGTGGTACACACCTCTAATCCCAGCTCTTGGGAGGCTATAAACAGGTGGATCACTACCAGTCAGATCCAGTAGTGAGACCTTGAAAACTCTGGACATGCTTCTCTAAAATACAAAACAAACAAACAACAACAACAAAACACATCAGTTAGCCTGTCATGGTGCTGCACACCTGTAGTTCCAACACTCAGGAGGTTGAGGCAGGAGGATTGTTGCGAGTTCAAGACTACCCTGAGCTACAAAGTGAGCTCCAGACCAGCCAGAACTTCACAGTGAGACCCCGTCTCCAAAAGACAAAATATAAACAAAAGCCAGTGTATTAAAAAATATGAAATAATGATAAATCTCACCAGAAAATTTGCAAGACCTATATATAGGAAAGTAGAAAACATTACAGAGAAATTAAAATTTTCAAGAGACATTTTAAGGTAAAACACTTGAGGATGATAATTTTCTATGAAAATCTGAAAGACTTGATCCTTCAGTTCATGAATGTGATGATTGGGTATTCATGCCTTATGTATGAGATATGCTTCCCTCAAACCTTATTACAACATGGGTATATTACCCATCTGACATGAAAAAAAGAAAAAAAGAAAAGCAGAAAATCTGCAAGACTTGAAATCATTAACACAATTTTGAAAAGGAAAACAGAAAAAAACAACTTTGGAAGGCTAACACGACGTTATTTCTAAAATTGATATATTTATAATATCTCATTTATTCTTTCAGCTCACACTAGGAAGACAATATAATACTTGCATATATTAGTCTGATATATATATATATATATACATACATATATATATATATATGTATGTATATATATATATATATTTACTTATTTATTTATATCTTTGGGGGGGTGACTCAGGCTGCCTTAATGGCAGGTCTGGGGATTGAACTATGGTCCCTGAACCTAACTGGGTTTGCTCAAATAGGCACTTAAACAACTGACTAACCAACAAGCCCTTAATCTGATTTATTTCACTTGTAAGTACACATCTGAGTTGCATCCATTTACCTATAAAAGTCTCTATCCTTCATATGGCTAAATAATACTGTTGTATAAAAAACCCACATGTTTTTTATCCATTCCTTAGGTGATGGGCATTTGAGTTGCCCTAAAATTTTGCTATTACAAATTGTGCTGCTATATTATGGGGCTGGGGAGATAGCTCCGAGGCACAAGTGCCTGCTGGGCAAGTGCAAGGTCGTGAGTTCGAACCCTGGTCCCACAAAAAAAAAAAAAAAAAAAAAAAAAGTGCTGCTATAAACATGGGTGCACTTCTACTGCTGTGCTATGATGTTTTTAATTCTTCTGGGAAGATATCCAGAAGAGGAAGGACTGGGTCAAATGAACCTCTAGTCCTAGTTTTTTTAGAAAACTCTGCACTGATTTCCACAGTGGTTGTACCAGTCCATACTTCCATCAGCATCGCAGAAGAATTCCTTTATCCTCGCGGCCTCGCCAGCATTTATTTGGGGTTGATATTTTAAGGATCGCCATTCCCTCTGGGGTGAGGTGGAATCTCAGTGATGCTTCAATTTGCATCTCTCAAATGACCAGTGACACTGAACATTTCTTCATGTATTTGTGTGCTTCTTGTATTTCTTCATCTGAGAAGTATGTATTCCTCTGAGAGGCCCATTTTTTTTTTTTTATTGGATCTCTAAATTTGGGAGGTTAACTATATTTAAATTATTTTTATTTTTATTTTTTTGGGGGGTTTGTTTTTTAGGGAAAGGTCAACAGGGTATTCAGAGTCTCACTACTAGATCAGACTCATAGTGATCCGCCTGTTTACAGCCTCCCAAGAGCTGGGATTATAGGTGTGCCATCATGCCCAGTCTCAATTGCCTCTCAGTGTGCCCTGGGGCAGGGCGAGCATGGCAGGCCGAGGGATCCGAACCCCTAGTCCCTGCACCTACTGGCAAGCTCTTTATTCCACTGAGCTATTTGGCCCAATAATTTTTAAAAATTGATCTATATGAGTATGAATACATGTACTACGTGCTTTTTTTTGGTCTTTTTTTAAGACAGGGTTTGGGGCTGGGGAGATAGCTCCGAGGCACAAGTGCCTGCTGGGCAAGTGCGAGGTTGTGAGTTCGAACCCTGGTCCCACAAAAAAAAAAAAAAAAAAAGACAGGGTTTTACTATGTAGTTCAGGCTGGCCCTGGTCTTGAGCTCACTTAGTAGCTCAGGCTGGTGTCAAATTCGCAGTGGTCCTCCTGCCTCACCTCCTGCCTCAGCCTCCCTGGGTACTGGGATTACAGACATGTGCCACCATGCCTGAGTCACTACTTACTTTTTAATGATAATTCCTTTCAATGTTAGAAGAAAAATATTTTGAACATGTTAAAATATTTGTGTTTATTTTTAACTGACCAATAGTTATATATTTGGAGATATATATCTGTGATATGTATATTGTGGAATAGCCAAGTCAGGCTAACTCACATATAAATTATTTTTGGTAAGAACATTTAAAATCCATTTTTTTAAAAAAATGCATTTACTTTGTCAGAGTTGTACTTCTCTTCCCACTATACGTTCACTATCACAAAATTGTACAAAATTCAGGAAAAGAAAAAAAAGAGAAAGCATCTAAAGACACAACACATTAGCCTATGTACTGTCTGCCAGGATGGTATGATTTAGTACATTTCCTTCCAGAATTATTTCCTTTTATATTTCAAGTTGTTTCCTTTATAGCCAATGTATAGTTATGCTGTCCTTTTTTTTTTTTTTTTTAGTTAAAATCACAATATGCAGTTTTTCTTGTTACTATAGATTTTTTAAATTTTTATTTAAATTTAAATTTTATTTATTTAAATTTCTGTTATGGCCAACTCAGCCCGCCCTAGGGGTGGGGCTGGTGCAGCATGTAGTGCGGGGGATCGAACCGCAGTCTCGGTGGTTGCCTAAGCTTGCCTAAGCAGGTGCTCTAGACTCCTGAGCTACCTCGCTGGCCCTTGTTATGTAGTTATTAACCAATGTTTGAGGACATCTTTTTAAAATATCTGCCTCACATTTTTGTAAATGAGTAAGTGGCACCTGGCCTGGACAGGAGAGGTCCAGCCAGACTGCAGCTGAGGGTGGAAGGTGAACATTTTGAGTGCGGAGCTTCTTCATCCTTCCGGGGTTCCTTGGGCCAGATTCTGGATCGACATGCCCACTGTGCATGGCTGGCCAACCTTAGCTCAGAGGAAAATCATCTGGGCATTGACTGAGTACCGACTCCCAGAGCAGGCACAGTGGTTACGGTCCCAAGTCTGATGCGTGTCACCCCCAGTGCAGAGGCTTTAGTTCCCAAAGACCACGACACAGTTGGGGCTGCAGCAGGATCTTTGTTGTGCTTTGTTTCATGAGCTACCTGTGTCATTCTCATGTGCAGCCAGGGTTTGGGACCATGGTGATGCTATGAAGCTAATTGTGGCCCTCTGCAAGTAAATTTAGGGAAGATACAGGCTCCAGTCTGACTAAGTCAGGTCTCGCAACAGCATTTGAAGTCACAAAATTGCAGTCTAATTTTCAAGGTTCTACACTAGGTGATAAAGGCTATGGC
Source organism: Myocastor coypus (assembly GCA_004027025.1). Taxonomy (NCBI): domain Eukaryota; kingdom Metazoa; phylum Chordata; class Mammalia; order Rodentia; family Myocastoridae; genus Myocastor; species Myocastor coypus. The sequence continues at coordinate 1,580 of PVJA010015214.1, read as the reverse complement.
TTTGCAGATACCAATTTCCTTAAAGCTAGCCTCAGGAAAGGTTTCCATCCAGAATACTGTGTGCTTTGGGGTTCAAGAAGCCTGTGAGTGATTGAGGGTACAGCTCAGGGGTAAAGTGCTTGTCTAGGATATGCAGATGCCTGGGTTCTGTCCCAGCACAAGGCAGAAAGAAAAGAAAAGGCCTGTTGGCTTCTGGCCTCCATTTGCTTCTGTCAGTGCCTGTCTTCTCCTGGGACAGCCAACTCCCGGAAGCCTATTTTTTTTTGACTCTGCTGACATTGATTTCTGTGTAGCAAGATCCACACCAAAATCACCTCTGTGAGCTCAGGGCAGCTGAGGGCCTCAGCTCTTGTCTTTCCTACAAGATGCTCTAAACGAGCCAAGCATGCTCCCAGCAGATACTTGAGCTGTTAGCTTTGTCGGCCTGCCGTGGCACTTTATTTCTGTTATGAATTCACTGCCTAGCATAGGCTCCTCCAGCCAGTGCTAGTTGAGGCTGTGATACTAACAGTCGCTGGAGGCTATGTAAGTCAAGCCCAAGCCAGAAATTAAAAATTCAGAAGGGATTTCAGATAAGAATTTCCAAACCAGAAGGATTTTAGAAACTGTTTAATCCAACCTTCTGGGTCTTTCACAAGGAGACTGAGGGCCAGGGAGGTGGTGCTACCAGAGGGCCAGGCTCAGCAGTGAGGGTGTGGTGACTGGCTTTTCCTGTTTCCTCTCTGTCACCTCCTCTTTTAGGACTTCCTTTGGGCAAGCCCAGGAAGGCACCTGTTGTCTTTTTCTTTTCTTTTTTTAACCATTATTTCAAGACCACCGTGATCAAACACGCACGTAGATAAGACCTTACATACTATACAGTACATTATCCCTGTACAAATGGAAAAAAATTACGTTTACCATTTCCATAGCAATGTGGCTGTTAATTTCTGTATGATGCCAATTCAACATGGTAAACTGGAACGACTTCTTCCAAAGCTGACAGCACAGTTAAAGTTTCCAAAAATTCAAGTTATAGATATATGATATATAATTATGATTTATTATATATAAGCTAGCTAGTTTATTGATTGATTGATTGATTGATCGTGGTACTGGGGATTGAACTCAGGATCCTGGGCTTGCCAAGCAGGCATTTACTCTACTGAGCTATCTCCCCAGCCCTATATAGAAGCATATATATTTATATAAAATGACTAATATTAGCAATATGTTATACATCAATAGCAACCGCTTTTTCAGGTTCTGTAGTCATCTGAATGTAATTATAGACATTCAGCACACTCCATTTAAAAAAGAAGAGGACAAGTCTTTGTGCTTGCCAGGCAGGCGCTTAGACTGCCGAGCTTGCTCCCCAGCATGTAGTGTCATTCCTAGCCACATAGCAAGAAAGTGAACCAAAAAGAAGAATAGGAAGAAGAAGAAGGAGGAGGAGGAGGAGGAGGAAAAGGAGGAGAAGGAGAAGGAGAAGGAGAAGAGGAGGAGGAGGGGAAGGAGGAGAAGAAGAAGAAGAAGAAGAAGAAGAAGAAGAAGAAGAAGAAGAAGAAGAAGAAGAAGAAGAAGAAGAAGAAGAAGAAGAA
>PVJA010015213.1:0-45871 GCA_004027025.1 Myocastor coypus | reverse complement strand
GAGAGAGATTGGCCTGTAGTTTTCTTTTTTAGTTACATCTCTTTCTGGTTTTGGTATCAGTGTGATACTTGCCTCTAGGAATGATTTTGGAAGGATTGCTTCTTTTTCAATCTCATTGAAGAGTTTGAGGAGTATTGGGGTTATGTCTTCTCTAAATTTCTTGTAGAATTCAGAGGTGAATCCATCGGGTCTCGGACTTAAAGTAGCATCAAAACAGTTTCAAAACAAGCTAGTAAGTAGTATGGTTACAATAATTAGTACCATGCATATTGTTTTCTTCATAGTAGTTATTCAGAGGATAAGATGCAGACCTGATATCTTGTCCAAACAATATTAGTACAAACTTTTATTCTCAATGAACTAAGATAAAGTAGCTGTATATCTATCCTGACTCTCTTCTGTATACATACATATATTTGTTCCTTTTTTTTTTTCTTTTTAAAGTTTCTAATACTTGGAGAAAATATCGTACCATGTCTTATAAGTAGATTGTAAGTCAAAGATACAGTATGAACCATAAAACAAAAATTAAAACTAAATATTCAGAACAATGGTTAAATATTAATTAATTAAAAATTAAATATTTCAAAACAATATTGCAAAATTCAAATCAAATCATGAGTCCAGCTTAGAGGCCAGAATGTTGTGTCATATGTGCAAATCTGTAATTAGTTGAGAGTACTTGCATAGTATTTGAATATATTATTATATAGAAAAATATCAGCTAAGGAAAAGTTTCAATGGTAGTAAAGAATTACTAAGAATAAAACATAACATAAATGCTGGACTGACAAGTATATGACCAGAACTTCTAACAGTTTGGGGATAGGATATCACACAAAGTTCTAGTATGTCATGTACAGGGATGGTGTCCATGATGCTTACTGATGGCCAGGTGTTACTTTTTGGACTTAGATACTATGATTTCCTTGATATTGACCCTGTAGACCCAATCAGAATCATGACCCATCAAGTACAGGAGAATTCCATTTGTAGAATATGCTGATGGACATATTTTGCTGCTATATATAAAAGAATAAGTGAAAGACTGCTATTGTATACCTGTTTTTCTTCTGTGTTTAATTGTTTGCTCTATTTGGTAGGTTCTTTCCATTCTTCTTCATGGGGTTATGGTCATTTTGATCCCTCTCTAGAATATCTTTTAGTAAACTATGTAGGGTTGGCTTTGCCATCATGAAATTCTTTAGTTGTTCTTTTTCCTGGAAGTATTTCACTTCTCTATTATACTTGAAAGAGAGTTTTGCAGGGTATAGCCATCTGAGTTGGAATTTGTTTTCTTGCAAGATTTGTAGTTCTTTACTCCATGTTCTTCTTGACTTAATGGTTTATAAGCAGAAATCTTTCTTTATTCTGATGAGTTTTCCTTTAAATGTGATTTGTTTTTCTCTCTAGTGGCTCTTAGTATACTGTTCTTATGCTGAATTTCTGGGAACTTGATTATTCCATGTTTGGTTGTGGTTTTAATTGTGTTGATGTTATTTGGAGTTCTATATGCTTTGGTTAATGAATGTTTTCTATTACTTCTGCCCATATTTTTTTATATCGTTTGTATTGACTCATTCTTTCTCATTGATGCCTATTAGTCTCATGTTGTTCAACTTTGCATCGTTTTGCAGATGTTGAATTATTTTTTCCTGCATCCTAGTTGTTTTAAAGAGATCTTTTCTTACCTTTTCATGAGCTGCAATGGTGTCTTCAAGGTCTCAAAGTCTGTTTTCACTTTCATTGAAATGGTTTTGCCATCTTGTGATTGAGGCTTTAATTTCCTGTATAGTACTTTGAATCTCCTTCATGCATTCTATTACTTTCCTATATTGGTCATTTAAGGATTCCATCATTTTTCTATTCTCTTTTTTTTTTTTTTAATCAGTGTCTTGTTTAGAAGCACTTAGTACTTCTTTCATTGCAGTTATTAATTTTTTACTTCAGAAATTATTTCTGATCTGATTTCCTTTATACCTTTCTGCAGTTATTTCTTTATTTTGGATGCTATTATTTCAGAGATTTCAGATTTCTTCTATGCTAGTGTTTCCTGCATTTGTTCTTGGTCGGTTTGGGGTCTGAGAGCACATTTTGTTCCTTCTCTTTGTCATTTTGTATAGCCCTGCCTTCTGACCTTTGGTGTAGAGGTTTGGTAGCACCACATCTGGGTCTACCAAGTTCAAACTTGTCCAGGCGGGTGTGGCTCGGGTTTGGCTGCTGTGCTTCACTTCTTCCTGCTGCAGCCCATGGAAGTGAACCTGCTGTGTCACTCCTCCAAGATGTTCTGCACCTGGGTCAGCTGGGTGGGTCTTGTATCTAGACTCTCTGCAGGAAGTGCTAATGTAGTTTTCCATAATGGGCTTGTCTGATGGATGAAGTTCCAATCACATGCTGGGCCTGATTGCTGAGTAGAATGAATTTCTGGTGGGACCAGTACAGTCCCACGCACAGGCTGGGCCTTGTTGCTGGGTCTAATGTGTCTCCAGTGGGCCCAGGGTGGTCTCACACATCAGGCCTGGCTGCTGGGTCGAATGAGCTTCCTCAGTTTCTACCTATGTTTTTCAGAAGTCATTTCTTGTATCTTCTCAAAAGGTGACATCTTGCATCAGGTGGGAAAGTGAATTTCTCAGAGAATATAATGGCAGCAAAAGACTTAGATAGGTGAGCAGTATAATAAGTTATCTTGCATCTTCACTTATTTTTCTATAATGTGAAAATGTTTCGACTGGCATGGGGTCGAAAGGAAGAAAGGAGGATTTTGGGGGTTGCCTTCTGTTCTGTCTTTACTTTAAGAACTGTTTGGCTTAACTTTTTTTTTTTTTTTCAAATTAATGTGTATATATTGTGATTAATGAAAACATTCAAAGACATCCAAAGAAAACATTAATCATTTTCATTTGTCACAGACCTCTGTCCAAGATGCTTCATGTTAATAGACATCCACATCTTTCTTTCATGCTCATTCTACCACAAACACACTTATTTGTACACATAAAAGACTGTATTAAATATAGTGTGCTTATATGACAAACTACATCAAATCACATTGTACTGTAATTTGCAGTTCTTATTGATATATAACAGACATCTCTTTATCTCTCCAATAAATTTATTTAATATAATCTTATAAGTTGTTTAAATTCCATCATTTGCATCATAGTATACACAGCCATAATCCTAGGGATGAGACAGCTAATATTTCTTTCCTTTTCCGCAATGTATGTTTCTGTAAGCATCCTCATCCATTTGGTTGTAGAACTCAATTTCTACAGTTAGTTCTACATTCCTGGAAGCAGAATTGTTGGAGCAAAGAATATACATATTTTATTTTGTAGCTATTGAATGATAACTTTCCAAAAATGTTACATCAAGATGTACTTCCACCTAACACTATACTTTAATGTTGTTGCTAGCACCGTAAATTTATTACAAATATTTTTAAGGTAAGCATCTTTAATAGTAGTATATGTGATAATCACATGTGTATATATATATATATATATATATATATATATATATGTGTGTGTGTGTGTGTGTGTGTGTGTGTGTGTGTGTGTGTGTGTCTGTCTGTCTGTCTTGTCACAAGAGTCCTTATAAGGGTTTTAAAATTATTTTTCTTGTTAGAGTTGTATTGTCTCACTCAATGGAAAGGTTCTCTTGCTGTATCTGAGATACACTCAGATGGATTTGGGTTTTCAGCCAGAATGATGAGGCTCTTGGAGCTACATGTAGGTTAGGGAGTGTTCTGAGGGTAACCTATGTGTGGCTACATACAGTTTCACTAGTCAGTTTTATGATAGGGGAAACTCACTTTTCCTCACTTTGTGATTTCCCTGTTTTTGCCCTCCATACTAAATGATCTCTGAGCTTCATCAGCTCAGAAAGTTCTTATGACTCGTGGGTCATTAATGAGAACTTTCAAAACTACAGTGATACCTTTCTTATTCAAATCTGTCTGTCTGTCTGTCTGTCTGTCTGTCTATTTATTTATTTTGCTAGACCATGGTTCAAACTCGTGACCGTGCACTTGCCAGGCAGGGACTTGTATCACGGAGCTATCTCCCCAGCCCCAAAATCAGTTTATTTCAAATTTGTGTTCAAACACCAAAAAGTTTGAGAACTGAACGTATTTTTCCTAATTGGTTCTGAGGCCCAATAATTTTCTAAGTTCATTTTTCTGGGACTTTGACACATTTCACCATGGTTTCTTTCTTTATCTCGATCATGGTTCTTATGGTTTTCCTCTTAGCTTTCCTGCTGGTGTCACTAACTTTCTTTGGAACCGTGGTTGTTACTGTACACAAATAAAATGCGAAAAAAATCCCCACAGAGACAAATGTGTTAATGCACTGACACAAGCAGTGTGTGTTGTCATAGGAGGGCAGTGCTTAGACCGAAGTGAGCCCCCTTCGTGGCCATCGTGAGACCCACCCACTGACGCCCTCTAGGTAGTGCAGATGTTTTGCTTTGTCTCCAACAGAGACACAAACACTGAGCAGTTTTTTGAAAGTTTGCTGTTTAAATTGTGGAAAGACAGCCTAGAACCACTGGACAACCAGGGTGCAAACCAGGGTGTCACTGTAGATTGTTGGGGAGAAGGAGACATTAGTGACATTACCTTAGTGAAAATTGTAAGTAAGCTTTTGATTAGGGGGGTCTTCCTAAGACAAATGTGCTTAGAGTTAAACACACACCAACATATACACTGTGTATGTACATACATACCCACCCTGCCCCTGAACTCCAAACAGATGGGGCAGGGAGCAGAGAAGAGAGGAGAGGAAGAAATCTGCCTGCTTTTCCTGGCTGTATTTCAGTTGTCCCGGGCACTTGGACATCGACTCTCCTGATTTCTGGACCCTCCCAGGAAAGTTCTGCTTTCCTTCCTCTTTTTGGGCACTGGGGAATTGAACTCAGGTCCTCCCACATGCTGGGCAAGCAGTCTACTGCTAAGTGGCACCCCAAGCTCAACTGCACTTCTGATGAGCTGTATTATTAAGTTGTCTTGGCATCAATTTTGGAAGCTCTTCAAAAGAAAGTTACTTGGAAGTGTGCTTCAACTTATTTGCCATTCATGTAATTGTGTTTATTGAGTACCTACTGGTTGCCAAAAACTATTCCAGATGACTGGGAAACAACAGTGACAAAAACAGAGAGAAGAAACAGTGAATAACATTGAATTGAGGGGAACACTGTGGACTTAATAAATAATAAATAATATAGTAGGTCAGGAAGCATCAGCGCTGTTGAAACTGAAGACCTAGGCCAATGCCCTTTAGGGTCATGAAGTATTTATTGATAATGACAAAATCACCTCTCTCCTCTTGTGGGCGAGAATGCCCTTGTGGAACTTTTCCTGGCTGTTTGTGCCTACCGCTGGGTGTGGTCCTAAAGTGGTCGGCTTGTGATGGAGGATCGTTCAGTAGAATCATGGCTTGGGCAGGTTCTTTTCTGTGGGTTGTTGTGGGGTGAAATAGTTCTTGTGCCCTTGAGCTGCCAGAGGGGGAAAGTGGACCTTCCTAGCAGGCTCTGGATTCCGAAGGGGAAAGAGTAATTGCTCCAAGTGGAAGCATTCCCCGCAGCCCTGCCTCCCTATGGGAAGTTGAAGGCTGCTGCCTTCTTGGGCTGTGGTTGGGATAAGATATGAGAAGCTGAAATCTATGTAGTTCTGTTCAAAGATCTGAAGGCGGAAGGTTGTGCTGGAGCTGGTGCCATGGGGAGAAAACCCAGAGTAGGAGAGCTAGAGTCCCAGTCGTAATGGAGCACCACCCACATTGAGTCCCAGCTCTGATCATTAACAGCGGGCACCTGTTACCTAGGGCAAGGCGTCTGTGCACCTGCACTGTAGCATAGAACGCAGCCCAGCACTGGCCAGGGCGTCCACAGGGGCACGGGTGCATATTCAGGTTCTGCTACCCTCTTACCTACCTCAGCTCAATCATTCAGAGCAAAGCCGTGAGGTAGGGATTGTACCCCCCACTTACAGCCAACTCAACTGATGCTGAAGAGAGGTTGAGCCCTCTGTCCGAGCCACACAGCCCGGCAGTGGTAGAAGGGTTGCTTCACCCCAGGTTTGGTCTGGCCCTGTGTCTGGGTCCCCATTCCTCACTGTCCTCTGTGCTTCGCGTTGGAGGCTCTGGGGTTTGGAATGACAGAGCTGCTTGCAGCTGGCACCCCTCCATCTCTTCTTACTCATACAGGGCTTTGCTTGAGCCAGGAAGGGAGGGCAAGAGATTCTACTTAAGAACACACTGTCTCCTCTTCCCCACTCCTCCGCGCCCGCCTCCAGCTTCTGGAAATGCCACGAAGACCAGGGGAACGCTTAGAGCTGGTGCCGTGGTTTCCAAGAAGACCAGGGGAACGCTTAGAGCTGGTGCCGTGGTTTCCAAGAATCAGGGTACTTGGGCAACTTGGGGACTGGCCCTGTTCCGTGTGGGTGAGAGATGAGGGGCTTCTACGCATCTCGGTGGATGGGGAGAAATGGATCCAGGGTGTCCCCGGGTTGGGCCGGCTTGGCGCACATCTCGCCTTCACCACTTGCGGAGGGGTCTTTGAGAAGATCGCTTCACCTGCCTTGGGCTCAGCATTCTCAGTCTCCCTGTAAATGGGGGTGATCGCAGTAACCACTTCACGGAGTGGAGGCTCAGGAGGGCACGGGTGTCGGCACCAGGTCATAGCACGAGCTCAGAGAGCAGAAGCCTGGAGTGTCCCTGGCCTCACTTTCTAACCCGTGTAGCATATTTTAAAGCACTGGAGGAGAAAATAAATCGGAGTGGTACCAGAAATAAGGCAGCAAGATGTGAGGCCCTCCGTGTTGGCGGGCGGCACGACGCTGCCTATTTTAACTCCTGCTCCCACACCAGCTTACTCACTTTTGTTTCCCTTAGAGAATGCTCACCCCACCCCACTAAAATAAGTGCACCTTGAAATGGGAGATGCGTCTTATTTTGAGATGGAACAATATGCCCAGAAGAGACTTCATTTGCTTCCACTGTTTTTAGAGGAACTATGTATCCTCAGAGGAGATTGATGGGCCAAGATTCTTCCTTTGACTTTCTTCTTTCTTTCTTTCTTTCTTTCTTTCCTTTTTTCTTTCTTTTCTTCTTTCCTTTTTTTTTTTTCCTGGAGGTACCAAGGATTGAACTCAGGACCTTGCACTTATCCAACCAAACTATCTTCCCAGTCCCCCTTCCTTCTTCCATTGGTATAGGGTCTTGCTACCCAGCTCTGACTGGTAGTGATCCTCCTGTCTCAGCCTTCCCCACACTTGGATTTCGGGGGTGTGCCGCCATGCCCAGGGGATTCATAGCGTGTGATGCTGAGAATCAAACCCGGGTCCCTGCACTTGCAAGGCAGGTGCTTGTGCTGCCGAGATTTCGCCTCAGCCCTGTTTTGTTGATGGTCATCTTAGGTCATTAGAGGAACAGAATAGGGAAAATGATCAGCCACTAGCCAGTCATCTTATTTTACAATTTCTTTCATTCGTTCGTTCATTCATTGATTCATTCATTCATTGGTGCTGAAAGTTGAACCCCGTGCTCCTCACATGCCAAGCAGATGCTCTACCCCAGCTCTGTGGAATGCATTTTTGCTGTGTACCTACTATGCCTGGCACTGGGATAAGAGGAACACAGATCCGTTCCACCGTTTTCCTAGTTGCTCTCTGATTTCTGATGTTGCCCCCTGTCTGATTGATGAAATTAGGATATGGCCAGGAGGGAAAGTTGGGATGCCCGCTGGCCCAGTTTTTTGACCTGGCTTCATCCTTAATTAAAGCCTGTCAGGAGGGATGAGGCATACCTGTAATTGTAACACTCAGGGAAGTTGAGGTGGGAGGATTGAAAGTTTGAGTACTTAGCAAGGCCCTTTCTTTTCTTCTTCTTTTTTAAAATAATTTATTTTATTTATTTATTTTTTCTTTTTTCAGAATCTTTGTTTGTTTATTCACTCGTTTTTATGGCCGGCTCAGCCCGCCCCGAGGGCAGGGCTGGCGCAGCATGTGGTGCTGGGGATCGAACCCGAGGTCCCTGAAGCTGCCCAAGCTTTCCCAAGCAGGCGCTTTAGACCATTGAGCCATCCCACCAGGCCCCAAGGCCCTTTCTTAAAATAAGAAACGTGAAAGATAAAAAGGGCTGGAGATGTAGCTTAGTGGTAGCAGAGCTCTGGTTTGATGTCCAGTACCAAGCAAAACCTAAACCAGTACCCTAGAATTTCTAGATTAGGGATGGTGACCCAGGCTCAGTATTTTAGGGTCCTCCAGTGTACTTAGAGAACAGGAGGCTGAGAATCATCTGTATACACTTCCTGCCTGTAGACTCTTGAGTGAATTTCTTCTAGCAGAGTGTTTTCTAAGCTACGGTGTGTCAGAAAGCACCAGACCTTATTAGGAGGCAGTTATTGATTGACGAGGACAGGGCTGGGATGGAAGATCTTCTCTTCTGAGCTCCTTGGCATGACTGATGCTTCTGGTCTGCTGGGGACCACTCTTTAAGTCACTTGGCTTGCCTAAGGAGGAAATACTGTACAATTTGACTATTTCAATATTGGTGAATTAAAAATAAATAAAATTAAATGCTCAGTTCCTCAGCCATCCTACCTACCATTTAGGTACAAAATAGCCTTACAGGGCTGGGGACCACTGTATTGGACAAGTTTTTTTTTTTTTTTTTTTCTTCTGGTACCAGGGATTGAACACAGGACCTTGTGCTATCTTCCTGGCCTTGGTCAGAATTAAGCTAGAAAATCCCATTCTTCTAGAAAATTGTATTGGACCACTTTGTTCTAGAAAGCGTTGGTGATGGGATACATTATGAGTTTTTAGTTTGTATGTGTTCAGATGCCTCCGCCTATAGTGGAGGCTTCGCAAAAGTAGTTTGAAATCAGTATGTAAAGTAATTAACTTTCTGAAACGGATGTTAGAAAGACTATGAGTTGTCATTAAAAACAGCAACAAAAAACTTTGCACTCACTCTGCCTAAATTAAATTGAATTAAATTATATTTGAGGTCTCATGAAGCAAGAAGAGGCTTCAGGCCTGCCTGCAGCTCTACTTCTTCCTCAGAACCACTTCCTTTCTGCTGCTGTGAAATGGCCTTTGGCCTGTGCAAGGAAAGGTCTTTGGTTCCCCCTACAGGAAGGTTCTAGAATTTGCTGGATGATTTGGCGATGAAGTGGTGGGAAAGAGGGCAATTTTTGGCTCTTATTTCCAAGGGCCTTTTGTGGTTAGCGGTTGTGGGGTGGGCTCACCATTCACACCCACAAGCTGTCTGGCACCAGACCAGACAGTTGGGCCCTACCCAACCCCTGTGACCAGACACTTCCTTCTCCTGCCTCCTGCAAGAGCATCTCTTCAGTCCCTGAGCCCTAGTGCTACAAGCGTGCACCGTGGACAGTCCTAGAGGTCACCTGGTCCACAGCCTGAGGTGGTACAGCCTCCTGCCTCAGGATCTAGTTTCTCTAAACTTAGACTTCTAAGTAATCCTCCTTCCTGCAATTTGTAGTTTCCTTGATAATAATAATAATAATAATAATAATAATAATAATAAAGGAAAGGAAAATTATAACTTCCCATTCTGAGGAAGAGAAAGCAATACTAAACAAAAGGTACTTACAAAGTTCTTACACTAACAGAATGGAGTTGGAGGGGTTCTTTTTACATGTATGCACACCGCATGTATATTACATGTATGTTGTATGCATGTTTAGATGCTTTGTGTAACAATATCAGATATCATGTGTCATTTTAAGGCCCATTTTACAGATGAGGAAACTGAGAGATGACAGTATTAATTAACTTCCTGAGTCGCATAGTGAGTATGTGTGTGGCTGAGTCAGGCTTTGAACCCAGGCAGTCTGCCTCGACTGTCCCTGTTCCTCAGTGTGATACTATTCTATCTCTCAAAGCATATACTCACCTCGCCTTTACCTTTAAATATGAAAATAAGTCTCCTAGCCGTGTCCAAGCGGAGAAGTCTAAATGTAGCTTTAGTGTTATTCTAGTTCCCTGGCAAAAGGCAGAGAGACTCCTTCTAGATCTCAGTAGCTCCCACAGATGGGGAAAAAGGAAACTCAGAAGAAAATAACTCAGTCCACTTCATAAAATTGAGTTGATGTCACCTTGTGTGACTTTCCAAATGCTCTCCCCATTTTTGGCCTAGCTCCCTCATCTGAACTTCCTGGTCTGCTCTATATGAAGCCCAATTAATAAACACAAGCCGCATCGCTACTAAAAGTGCATCTTAAAGTAACACAATCTTAGAGATTTGGGCCACTGTGATCTGAATATCTGTGTTCTGCAAAACTGAACCCTGGCGCGGTGCTGGTAGGAGGCGGGATGTGTGGGACATGATCACCAGGGTGGGGCGTTCATCATGGCATTAGTGCCCTTGTGAGAGGTGCCTGGGACAGCTTGTTTGTCCCTCCCATTCTGTGAGGACACAGAAGATCTAGGAAGATGAGAACAGGACTGTGGTGGGCATGGCATCTGCTGGCATCTTGACTGTGGACATCTCAGCCTCTAGAACGATAAGTAATAAATTGTTTTTGTTTATAAAGCCCCAAAACTAAAGTATTTTGTTATAGCAGCCCACAGGGACAAAGACGTTGGCCTCTACTGTTTGCTTGAACCATCACTTTTTGGAATGGGGAGAACTTAACAGCACCACACACCTTGGGAATAACATCGAGACCAAATGGCTATAGTTTGGCAGGAGAAATGAACTCATCATTAAGTTCTGCCCTGTGATGAGGCTCTGAAGAGGGCAGCCCTTCGCAAAGCGAAATGCTCAAGGTTTGGATGTATTTCAGGGAGCTCATTGCAGTTCCAGTAGCAGCTCAAACAGCTTCTGCAGAAATTATGCCTCTCTATGCGAATTCCAACTGGGCTCCCTTGATATTGCTTTGTCAGGGACATGCTCTAAATAAGACAACCTTTGTGGGTAGCAGAGATTTAAATTCTCGTTGACTTGTGGGGCTGGGTTGCATGCCAAATTGGAAATAGCTTCTTAAAATGAATGTCTTCAAGGAATGAATCCAGCAGCAGGTTTCCATAGATGCCAAAACCTCTCCAGATGGCTGTACTTCATCTGGGTGTTATTGGGACAGCCTCCTCGAGCAACCTAAATGTCTAGCACTGGATGTATATTTACCTTTGCTGCATCTTCAAAAAATGGATGCTGCAAGCTTTTCCTACATGATCATGGCTGTGATGGATGGGCCTGGCAAGCGGATGGGGCCAGGGCACAGTGCACACTGGGAGGCAGCGAGAGGCACAGCTCTGTTCGTTCAACCGAACACCTGATGCAGACAACCCGAAGATGGGGAAAGCAGTCTTACCTTTATGATATGTTGGGAATTTAACCAAATAGGTACTGGAATGTACAATAGAGGGAAGGAGGTTCAGCTTCCCCACCCTATGCACCTTTTGAGAACCTAATAAATAATAGTTCCCCCCCTCCCAGTACCAGGGATTGAACTCAGGACCTTGTGCTTGCCAGGCAAGTGCTTATTCTACTGAGCTATTCCCCAGCTTCAGTAATAGTTTCTTTCTACAGCATTTTAACTGCAGTGTGGTCTACCGATTGCATGTGACCTGGGAGTTTATTGGAAAGGGCGACTCTATCCAGCCACCTCAAACTTTCAGAATCTGATTCCCTCAGCGTAGGGGTTGAGGAATCAATTGTCTTAAATCCTGCAGTTGATTTTATCCAGGCTGAGATGGTCTTAACATTACAATTAGAGTCACTACACTGCTTGGGTACTTCCTCCTGTCCAGGTCAGACTAAACTGAAGAGCAAGTGCATCGCAATCTCTGGTATAGAACCCAGACATATCAGTGGCTTCATGTTCCTTGCCTCACTTAGCCAAGCAGCTAGGATCAAGAAGACCTGCACAGTGCTAGCTCTTAAGCTGGAGAGGCATACTTGAATACCTGAGAAAAGTTATTTTAAAACTCAGACATTAAAACATTTAAGCCCCTTCCGAAATCTGAGTGAGACAAACTGGTTGCTGCCAAGGACAGTGGCTGGAAAGTCTGTGTACTACATAGTTTAGAGAAGTGTTTCTCAAACTTGAATGTGTACCAGGATGGCGTGCAGGTGTGGTTGCAATGCGGCATGCTGGGATCAGACTGCTGCATCCCGAGAGTTCAGGGCTGAGTCCTGAGGAAGGGGTCTGAGGATTGGCAGTGCTATCCATCCAAGTTCCAACAGAGGCTGAAGCTGCTGTGCTGGAAGCTCCACTTTGAGGTTCACTGGACCACCGAATGTGAGGCTGACCTTGAATTCTAGTAGCAAATTGCTGGGCCAGTTTCCAGGATTCTGATATCCAGTACACCTGATATATTTCTGTCTAAACTATCAGTACTTTCACTGATGTAATCTTGTATTTCATGGTACTTTTGAAATTAAAGTCCTGAGACATGTCCCACATACTCTACTCCACATTATAATTTTGACTTGGACAAAGGACTCCTATTTAGAAATCCTTCTATATTTCCTTGGAATCCCCTTGCAAAGCCTTCCGGGTCCTGGGTTACCAGTACAAGGCGACGGCTTTGCTCGTGTCTGGTACTCACTGGTACCTCCTCCAGAGCTAGGTTGCTTGTTGTCTTTTCTTAAGCCCCTGATATGAGGGCGGGGTCAGCTCATTAAAGAAGTAGGAGAAGGACGTATTGGCAGGAGAAGAGACGAGGCAGATGCCTGAACTGATTCCCCTCCTTTCCCTGGAGCCTGAATCCTCTTTCCTTAGAGCAGTGGTTCTCAATCTTTCTAATGCCATGACCATGCAATACAGTTTTTCATGTTGTGGTGACCCCAAACCAAAAAATAATTTTGGTGGCTACTTCAAATTACTAGTTCTAATAAATAACATTTCACCATGGTATAGCATGGGTTTAAATATGTATTTTCCGATGGCTTTAGGCGACCCCTGTGTTTTGGTCACTCGACCCCCGCCAGGGTCGTGACCCACAGGTTGAGATCTGTTGCCTTAGAGCCCTTTGGCTTGCTTCTCCTCAGGAGTCCTCCCTCCCAGAGTCTAATCCCTTTGCAACCTTGGGATAACTTGTTTTAATAAACCTTCTGCCCCAGCATGTCACTAGAGATGCCTAGGCCTGGACTTGAGCCCTTCTTGTAAGAGGGCGAGGAGAAGATGGGTGATAACCATCTGCGTAGTTCACGAAACATCACATAACTCAAGATAGAAGTCAGATACCAATATGGTGGCCCTGTTCTCCCATATCACAAGCACTAAACTTAGCTTCTCTCTTTAAGGCCATACAGGAATTTAGCATCCTTCTCATAAAGGATGTTGTTAGCTTGTTATTTTCCTTGGTGAATTACAAAACTTGCCCCTGGTCAGATTGGGGCCATGGCAAGCTGTTATTTTGTTGTTGTTGCTGCTAAAACCTAGTCTCAGGGCTGGGGAGATAGCTCTGTGGCACAAGTGCCTGCCTGGCAAGTGTAAGGTCGTGAGTTTGAACCCTGGTCCCGCAACAAAACAGAACAAAACAAAAACCTATTCTCATCATTTTTGTTCTGTGTAATGCAGCCTCCTTTATCAACTTTAATATTTGCCTTTCTGTGAGTTTCTTTCCTTTTTACTCTCCCAGCTGTTCTCCTCCCCCATGAGTTTGGAGGTTCCCCATGGCAGGTGGCTACCTATCTTCCTGTGCTTGCTTGAACTTAGCCAGTTAGGACCTTGTCTCCCGTCTTCTGATGTGGAAACAGTTTCACCACTAAAACACTTGTGCCCTGGCTTATCAGCTAGACCTGGAGTTGGCCAATTCATCCATCACCCAATTTTGTAAATAAAATTTTAGTAGACAGCTACATCCACTCATTTACAGATTATCTATGACAGTGAAATGTGGACTCGGGTTCCACAGTGATGGAGATGTTTACTATCTTGCTCTTTAGAGAGAGTCTGCTGGTAGTAGCTGTGTTATATTTTACATTGGTCTGAATGCCTGGCACAGTATTTGGTAGATGTGACAAAAATGTCTAAGGAAGGCAGCCCAAAGAAGGAAAGGTTTATTTTGGCTCAGGGTTTCAGGGGGTTCAGCCAATAATTTCTGGCTCCAAGGGAGAAATATAGAAAAAGGGCTTGAAGGAGGAGCCCATCTCACCTGAGAGTGGCCAGGAATCAGAAAGAACTGGAGAGGAAGGGACCAGAGACAAGATCTGGTCCCCAGTGTCATGCCCTCATGATCCACTCTCTTCAACTAGCTGCCACCTCCTAAGTTGTCATCACTTCCCAGTAATGCCCTCAAATTACAGTTCCATCCACCCAGGAAGTTAAAACCAGTCACCTTCTAACAGTCCTACTTCTGAAAAGATGAGACTTCGTGGGGCACAGCTGCTATCTAAGCAACAACAAACAGCTACTAATATTTTTCTTAGAACCAACTGTTTTTTTTTTTTTTTTTCCAGGACCGGGGTTCAAACTCATGACCTTGCACTTGCCAGGCAGGCACTTGTGCCACAGAGCTATCTCTCCAGCCCTAATCTTTTTTTCTTTTTATGTATTTACTACAGGGTCTACAGGGTCTCACTACACAGATCAGCCTCATCGTGATCTTCTTGTTTTCAGCCTCCCAAGCACTGAGATTACAGGTGCACACCACCATGCACAGGCTCGGTGGCAGTCTCAGTGAGCCCCCGGGGGCAGGACCAGCATGGCTCGCCTGAAACCCCCAACCCTTGCGTCTGCCTGAGCAGGCGCTTTATTTAGTCCATCCACTGACTATCTGGTTGACCCAGCTAATCAGTTTTTGATAAATGAGGCATGTAATCTCTGAGATCAGTAGAAAAGCGAAGCAAGAAAATACTCACTCTGGCTGTTGTTATCGTAGCTATTCTGTAGTGTGTAGCAGGTATTAGATCACACTCTTTACACACATCTCATTAACCTTCTCAACAGCCTTACAGGGGGCTGGGTATTTAGCTCAGTGGCATGGCACCTGCCTGGCAAATGTGCGGTCCTGAGTTCGATTCCCAGTGCCCCCCCTCCAAAAAGATAAAAAAAAAAGGATAGGTTGAAGATAGGTTGAGGAACCCTGAACTTGGAGAGGTAGAATGTCTTAGTAGCTATATGGCTTTGGCAAGTACCACAGCAAGAATTTAAACTTGGGTCTTTTTTTATTATGCCAGTGCCTAAGTTTCTAAGTATTTCTAGTGACTTGCTCAGTTCCAGAACAGATACTTATTGAGGGGTGGGGGAAATCTACAGCAGCCCTTTCCATGAGATACAGCACATAACCCAAACCATTCCAGGTCCTAAAGGACTGGGGTGGATGCAAGAAGTAATCCTGGAGGTCAGACTGCCTGCAGTTTCACTCCTTGACTACCCTTCATCTCCGCCCTACCTGAAGCACTCTGCCCCTATGTGAGGAGCAGTACTATGGTTACGCATATGTGTGCTCACTCCACAAAGCCTCAACCAGATGTCCTTAGAACCTGTCTGTAGCTGGGGTTGGCATTAAGCTGCGAGTCAGGTGCGTACCCCTGCCGTGGAGATCCATCTGCACGCTGCCAGATGCCAGCCCCCACATTCATAGGGGAAGGAAGTCAGTGCCAGGAAGCATAGCAGAGGGCAGCTATAGGCAGCAGGAGGGGAAATAGTCCTTCAAAAGGGGCTTGGTGGGCTAAGCCCCTGCCTAGCTATCTCAAGGGCCCAGGTTTGATCCCTGGTACTGTATGCCATGTGGGTGGGCTATACCGGCTGCTGAAACCCAGCATGGTGGCCTGTAATCCCAGCGCTGGGGAGGCTGAGATAGGAGGATCACTATGAGTCCCACCTGCGTAGCGAGACCCTGTACCAAAAATGCATACATACATACATACATAAATGATATTTTTTTTTTTTTTGATTTAGAAAAGTGGGGGCTTTTTGTCTCCTCTCACAGATTCTCTCCTATTCACTGATGCCTTCTCAGGCCCCAACAGCCCCTCCTCTCCCCCTGGGGGATGGGTAGAGGTCCCCGCACTATCTTTCTGTTTGAGTCCCAGAAGTCTGGATGTCTTCTGTACGGGAAGTGGTCATCTTAGGCTGTTTCCCTGCTTACCACATCTGTGTTACTGTATCCGTTGCGAAGCCTATAATCTAGCACTGGCTGGCAACAGCAAACTGCTTACAGCAGCTAAATAAGCCACCAAAACCTCTGCTGGGATAAGGGACGGTTTCAGCAAATTTCAAGCACAGGAACTTAAGTTTGCAAACAATATTGGTGCTTCTTCAGACCTTATGAGCACATTGTCAGAGGACTTCTTATCCGCCTTTAAACATTTCTTTGTTTTTGTGCACGCATTAGTGCCAGTGTGTCTCATCCTGTGGGGAGGGAGGAGCGGAGCATCCTTGCACATCCAGAGGACTGTTCTGGCCCAGCTTGTGGGTACGGTTCCTTAGCCCCAGAGGCTGTTCCCAGTCCCAACCTCAGTGCCTGCATTTTCCAGGACACTAGTCTTAGATTTCTTGCGTGGTGCTGCCCTCTAGTGAGAAAAAAAAAAGATGGAAAACGCATTTGCTGTTGTCCTTCAAATAGTCTCTGGGAATCTGAGCTAATTAAGCTCAGCTGAAAAAAAAAAAGCCCTAATTTTAAACTCCTAGAAGGTAACACGTCCCCACAGCAGGCCTGGGGCCTGCATCAGCGATCCTTAAAAAGACAAATTAGGCGAAGGGTGAGGATTTGGAGACATTGACCTGTGAGTTCACCTTAGGGTAGGCCCCGAACTACTACCCCTATGAAACCAACCTAAATGGACTTCCAAGGCGAGGAGGGCAGGAGATCTAGCCTGACTCCGGAGGTAAGACACCACCTGGTTTTCACTACAATGCGGACCTGTCTTCTCCGATTTGTGCAATCTGTTGAAGCCTGACAGGACGGTCTCCTTCGGTCTTTTGACTGAATTGGTTTTGGATGTAAAGAAAATTATCGAAGTGATCTGTCACTACCTTGCACACAGCACTGTCAGCTTCCAATAAGGGAGTGAAGGCCTAGATCCTGAATACATATGTTTATCCAGTCTGAGCAGAAACAGGAAACTTTATTAAGAAATCTGTGTCTAGTCCTAAGATGTGTAGCCCAATCCGTGTCTAGTCGTAAGATGTGTAGCCCAGGGCCGCAGGACTGATTTATGAACCAGAACTACAGTCCTTCAGTGAGACCTGAGCTGGGCTGGGATGATAAGTGTCACTGTTCCATGCACTCCTTCTGGGAGGCCAAGTCAGTGTGACATCACCATTCTACCTTAGGGGAGGTCCTGAAGGTTGTGCGTGTGTGTGTGTGTGTGTGTGTGTGTGTGTGTGTGTGTGTGTAACAGTAGAGGGCTTTTCATACAGTTTGTCTCAGCTGCCTAGCAGATTTAGATTTAGCATAGTATGAGGTCAGAAAAAGCCCTGGATATTTTTATCCTCAGTTGTCCCTGTTTGTACCAGCTCACTTATAGGGAAGAGATTTATTTATTTATTTTATTGTGGTGCTTTTGTCATTTTCTTTGACTCCCTGGGCCATGCAAAGTGGAAAACTAATTTTTTTTTTTTTTTGATGGATGAAAATGATGGGAAGAAACCGAGTGAGGGGCGAGGGCCATGATACAAGGGGAACAGAACTCTGGGTTCCCTATGGCTCTGTGGAATGTAGGAGTTTGCAAGGAGAAATTATATTAGCTGCTGGTTTGGTTATGCCTGGACTCAGCAGAGCCCTGGGTGCAGTTGTGGCTGCTCAGAGAGTGCGCTGCAGATGGGACCGCAGCACTGTGGGACCAGGCATCGAGAGTGCAGGGAAAGCGGTGAGCAACGGTTGCAGATAGAACTTGGTCACAGGCGGGTGTGGGGTCCTGGTGGCAAAAGCAAGCAGCCGCTTCTGGGGGCTGGGGTGAAACAACCCAGGAGTCAGGTTTTCAGGGCTCTTAATGTCCTAGAATCTTTAAAAAGTGGTCAATAGCATGTGTGGTGCTAGACACCAAAGGGAAAGATTTGTTGGTCTGTGTTTTGAAATAGCTGCCCTTCTTGAAGCAGTGTGTTAGAAATACATAGAGAGAACATTTTCATGGTTTTTGGCTCTCATGGGCCAAATTAGGAAGGCAGTGTCATCAGCCCCCTGCCCCCTGCTGCTGTGTGCCCAGCCTGGCTACCCTTTGTGTCAAAGGCCTTGAGTAGACTGTGGCTGACAGCCTAAGGTCTTCGCCCCGTCCCTGCCAACAGTGAGCTGTGCCGTGGATTGGCTGGGTTGTCTCACCTTGGGCAGGGCTCATGTGTCACTCAAGAAAAGATGCTTCAGGCAGCCCAATCAGAAGCAGATAAATGAATTGGAAAGCCAGATGGGGGCATCGCTTCTTGGCCTTTAGGCTAAGATCAAGTGCCAAAGATGGGGGATAGCTCTCAGGGCAGTGGCAGTTATAGAGTATTAAGCAGGAAGGGCTTGGAAATATCCTGCCCTTCTCTTTTTACTGATGAGAAAAGTGAGGGCCAAGGCTTGAGGAATTCGCCGAAGATTTTACCCACTAATGAATCAGTCCTTTGATTTATTCAATGCCGACCCCCTGAGCATCTGCCAGGTGTCAGGCTTTGTTGTGGGGACTGGTTATAAAGAAGAACATCGTACAGGCAGCTGAAGGAGCAAAGCACAAGCTAATCTAAAAGAGAAAACCAACTGAGAATGAAGCGAGTCTTAGAGCAGGAAAAGAGAGAAGGAGCAGAGAAATCCACCTTAGTGGTGCGCAGTCCGGCTGGTGATTTGGCAATCTTCAGCTAGGACAGCGACTCTTGGTGTCTAATGGAAGGTCACCCTATGCACCATTCTTTAGATGGTGCCCCATTGCACCTGTAAGGGCGCTGATGAAGTTACTGGCCTGGTCTCCTGCTGCTGCGAACCTAAACTACAGGTCTGTCTTAGTTACTTTTTTGTTGTTGTTGGGACAAATACCTGATACTCAAAGTACAGGAAGGAAAGGCTTATTTAGCTCATAGTTTGTGGAGGCTTCAGTCCATATTTGGCTGGTCCAAGGCTGAGTGGAACAGAGCAGAGAGCATCCATTTCATGGCAGTGGAACAGCAACAAAATGGTGACAGAGGCAGCCAACCAAACAGGGCAGCAGAGCAATAGCTCTAGTCTGTCTCTGTCTTTATATTCCTATCAGGCTCTCTGCCTTAGGATATCCGCCCTAGACCACACCCATAGTCCCAGCCCTACTCAGACTGGTAATCCCATCAGTACTAAAATACATAATCCCAGTGACTCATAAGTCAAGCTTCAATCTATAGAAGTCCCTGCCCAATGACTACTGCATGAGGCTTTGAGGGACAACTAGACATAAACCATAACAAGGTCCCGCTGTGGCAGGTGCCTCCCATGTTCTCAGTTTTATTCCCGGATTCTGGCATGCAGAGGACCACCAGATTGGCTTCCCTTGAAAGAAGAGAAGCTGTCCATCTTGGCTAAACCTGACACTGTTTCTGAGAACAGATAGGTGCAGGGCTGGCGAGGATATTTCTTTACCCCTTCAGCTGGTTTTAAGCAATGTGAATGGGTCTAGCCAGGGTGCTGGCTGTAGTCTTGAAAGCAAGGTGACAGGTGAGTGATGCCCTGCCTGTATCTACCAAGTAGCATGGGTGACCAGACCTAGAGACGCCACTCTGTCAGCTGAGAATGAACCTCGACTGCACATGTAAACTTCCCAGACTTTGAAGAGCTCCAGAAGGGCTCCCTATAGTGCAGAGCACTGTGCCTCTAGAATGTGCTCAGAGCATGTCCACTGAGCAAACAGTGGAAGAGTGAGTGGCACGTTGTCAATATACCACGTTCCCTTCTCTGGCTCAGGGGCCAGACAGCATTGCCAGACAGTAAACAGTCTTGCCTTTTGGAGAGCAAATGTGACCTGTATTCACCTCTGTTACCATAGCATGAAGTCAGCTATAGACAAGTAGATATGATGAGGAGATAGCTGGGCAGTCTAAGCGCCTGCCTGGCAAGTGCAAGGAACTGGGTTCGATCCCTAGTATCACCTACTGTGCCTACCCCGACCCCTAGGCACGGTGATACAACCTGTAATCCCAGCACAGAGGAGTCTGAGACAGAAGGATCACGATGAGTCTGAGCTGTGCAGAGTCTGAGCTGTGCAGTGAGAACCTGTACCCAGTAAATAAATATGTTTATTCACTCATTTTTTTATGACCGGCTCAGCCCGCCCCGAGGGCAGGACTGGCACAGCATGTGGTGCCGGGGATCGAACCGCAGTCCCTGAAGCAGCCCAAGCTTTCCCAAGCAGGTGCTTTACACCACTGAGCCATCCCGCCGGGCCCGTAAATAAATAAATAATTGGGAAAAATTTTTAAAAAGTGTGGCTATGATTGTGCACTGCTGAACACTTCATCCTCGGCCCTGACATTTTGATTTTATATTTTTATGTTCCATAAAATATTGTCCTAGTGTTTTTCTTCTACTTAAAGATGTGGAAAAACATATTCTTGACTTGTATTCTGTAACAAAAGCTAGGGATGGGCCAGATTAGGGCCCCAGGCCATAGTTCACCAGCCCTGTTGCAGGAGGCAGATAAATGGTTGGAGTGGAAAGCTTTCTTGGGCTCTTAACTTGTTGATTCATTCATCTGCTCTGGTGTTTATTGAGTACTTGCTGTATGCCAGCATTTTTACAAGGCACTGGATGTACACACAGTTACGATTAGTCACCGATATAACGATAAGTTTGTTGTCCCTAACAGTGAGATCCTTGAGGGGTAAGTCATGGCTTTGCAGGAAATGATAACCCCAGAGTCTGTCCACTTGACATCTATGGAACACTGTAAGGCTAGTTGGGGGTTCCTAGGTGACATCTTCCGTGTGTCACAGGCATCTTCCAAATACCCCTTATTTACAGATTGAAAGATCAGGGAAGGTGAGTGATTGCTACTTTCTCTTGGTTGGATTGCCAATCAAGAGGGCTCGATGGCTTTCTGTTTGTGCTGCCTCATCCTTTGCATATTGGAGAATGACAGTGGGCTTTCAGATAGCTGCTGTGAGATTTAGAGAGAAAGATTTAGAGAAGCAGTATTTTTTATTAATATATATATATATATATATATATATATATATATATATATATATATATATATATTGGCTTTTATTTTCCTTGGGTCTTCCATTCTTTGCCTTGATTAAAATCGGGTTGAAGATTCTATCCCTGGACTGTGGTCAGGAAACAATAAAACTTCTTGTCTATTTTATTTCCTGAAGATGAAAGTGGTCCAGGCAAATAGTAATTAAAGTAAAAGTAAGGCAAGATTAGGGCCTTGAAAGGGTTTTGCTAATACTTCTCTTATTTGTCTGATTCAGGCCTGTCCTAATTCAATAACCCATTCCACTCCAGGCTAGGAGTGTCTTTCTCCATCACCAACAGTTTTACAATTGTCTAGAATCCTTTTGGGAGTTCCAGGGCAAATGGCCTTAAACAGGAACTTAATTGTCTGAGAGATTTTATTTGCTTATGAGAGCGGTTTGGTCCACGATACTGTCTGCATGGAGGAATAAATCCCTTGTCTGTAGCCAGTTGTCCAGTCTCCTCGCTGAGAAGATTATAGCTCTTCTTACATAAAATGACGTGTGGTCCAGGGATACTCAGGGCACCAATATTGGGTGCCTTTAATTGGACGACTCAGAATAATCAGTGTTCCTCTAGAGGTCTGGAAACAGCGAGAGCAGGATTCGGACATGCGAATGACTGTCGCTCAACACATGGGTGGATTATAGCAGCACTCGGATTTCTTTGCATATTGCATAAGATACAAGTTCAGCCTAGTGTGGTTTCATCTAGTTATGCACATAGGAATTCAAAGCACTTTGTCTACAGTGGGATTTCAGAGTATTTTAGCAAGTAAATATATATCAGAGGAATAAATAAGCAAGCAGTTAAATAATAACACCGAAGCAGAAACGTGAAAAGACATGAACTTAAAATCTGTACTTTGGATATAATGCACATGTTAATACATACATGCAAAACGTGTGTATCTATGTCTGCGCACATGTATGATTGATTTCAGCTTAGTAAGATGGGAAAGGAAGGATGGAATCTCCCGGGTTAGAAGTTTTTCAGGTCAGGTATTTGGCTAATGCAATGAGATAGTTAGTGTTAAAACTAATTGGATGTACCAGTTAGTTGGAAAAATCCCTACCTCTCCTGCTCACCTTGTCTGGAATGAATAGCTACAGGCATCAGGAAAGCAGTTGCTATGTATTTCCTGACTTGGCGCTGGTTCCTTAAGGCCATCACGTTGGACAGGGGCCATGGGGTGGGCAGGCAAGGTTTCTGTCAACTGGTAACGTAGGGCCAGCTTGTGGCTGACCATGCTGAATGGATGAAAGAGCCCTGGGATCTGGGCCTGTAGGGGAATAAGTCTGTAAATCAAAGGCACGGTGTAAATTACAAGTTGCTGAGCTCTGCTTGCAGCTCTTCAATGCTTAACTGGAGAGGAAGCTCCTTACCAGGCAAGTGTGACACAGAGAAGGGGTGAGCTCGTGACAGGAGCAGGGCCTCCCAGGTCTGTGCGAGCTTGCCTGCGTGGCTCTGTAACAAGCACACCATTCAGACAGCTGTTGGATCAGTGGCAACCTTTTTCCAAAGTGGGAGCATAGGCCGATCAAACTAAGGTGCCATGTTTGCAAGTCAGCCCAGGCCAAGAAATGAGGGGAAAGCAAAAGAGTAGTTGCAACTTAGGTTGAAAGAAAGAGGAAGGTTTAAGGTTGGACAGGTTATTGGGTTTAATGAACTTTTTGAAGTGAATGTTACCATTCTGCCTAGAGAGGCCCTTCTGGACTGCGAGGCATCCAGAGGAGTCTACGTTTGTAAAGGCACTAGAATTCCAAGAAGTGACTCTAATCAACCACTTCCAATGCAACCCACAGTGAGAATAAAGACACTAACACATATCTGTAGCTGCGGGGAGCTAAGGGGTCCTAAGACCAGTCACAGCGATGGCTGACAGGAGCAGAGGCCTCCACCCAAGGCTAAACCCAGATTTTATTAATTTGTGAAGGAGGAGTGGCTTGGGGATGAAAACCTAGGGGAGAGGCCGGAAGTAGGTGAGTGCTGTGAGCTGGGCTAGGTAGGAAGCTTGGTGTGGCTTCTGCAGGATGCAGAGAGAGCGAGAGAGCGAGAGAGCGAGAGAGAGAGAGAGAGAGAGAGAGAGAGAGAGAGAGAGAGAGAGAGAATTGTAAAGAGTAGTCTGCACATCACAGCTTGAGGAAGTATCTTGTGTTGTGGGGTCAGTGCTTCAGTTTTGATGTCTGGTCTTCATGACCCGAGACATCCTGAGTTCTTTCTCTTTCTTGCCTCCACCTCATCCCACAGCACAGGTCACTAGGCCTAGGTCACACATGCCAGTTGGAAGCCATGGTGGGCATGACGGACCTGCCATATTGCTTTAAAGACTACACATCAGCACCTAGGCCAGAACCAGTTGTGTGTATTAAAACCAGTTGAAGGGGTAAAGAAACATCCTAGCCAGCTCTGTAGATATCAGTACATAGAATCAGGGCTAGGTTTAGCCAGAAGGGAGACAATGCTCTTTCAAACATAGCTATCCTTGCAATCCTCATCAAATGCCCAACTGGACAGATACAAGAGAGGGTGGTGTAAGGGGTCTATGATTGTTCCAATATGATGACCAGTCAGCGATATAGGCAGGGCTAATATTGGAGGCCAGTTAACCAGTCACATTTCCAGTGCAATAGAAGAACTATAGCATGACTCTGTCTCTATGTGGACCAGTCAGTTCCAGTACCTACTCAGATGAGGTCATTATGGTCAGATTCAGAGCTCCGTGTCCTGCATAGTGTGACCTGTAAGCTGGAAGCAGGTGTGCCTACGGCCTTGGGGTCAGGCTGGGTGGGTTCGACTTGAATTTACAACATGGGCAGAGGGAAGCATTTGCAGGAAGCTTCGCGAGCCAGTAAGTAGCCTACTGTGGATATTTCTGGGTGTTTGTGTAGGGAGGTTGTGGGTGGATCTTCAGAATGTGGTGAGCATAACTAGAATGGCTTCTTCTGGGCCTGTTGAGATCCTTGGGGGAGATTGGGAGAACTGGAGGTGAGCCCTCCTGTCACCCTGATGTGCCCTTCTTGTGGGCCCCTTCCTACCAAGGCACAGTGGCAGAATTCATCCAGCTATCCCTCCACCCAGGGCCTTTACGGTCTGCCATTTTGACTCCTTCAACAGGCATTAACCACGTACCTCCTCAGAGCCTGGCACTGCGATTAATCTTAGTGCGGATACCAACAGGAAAGCTCCATTAGTGTTTCGTGAATTCACATGCGAATGAATGAGCATGAGAAGGGAGACCTGGGCCAGAGAGTTTGCTCAGGGAGAGAGGAGAAAAGAATTGCTGAGCAATAGCCTCAGACAGCAGGGTAGCACTGGGGTAACACACAGAAGAGAGATAAGCCAAGCTCCCAGGCAAGATTTTATGAAAAGACCTGGCTCTTGGTGGATTCGTGAAGTCTGAGGATGAATCTGTGAATTTCCTAGCTAGAAGAAGTGGGGATCGGCTAGTCAAAGCAAAGCTTAAATCTTGCAAATTAGCCAAGGCCTAAAAATTGCAGGAAAGCAAAAATTGCCATTACAGCTTAGGTCAAAGAGAAGAGGAAGGTCAGGGCAGAAGGTGCAGGAAAATAGCTCCATGTCGATGGAAAGGGACCATCTGGTCCAAGGTCACGTCTGCAACCCTGTAGGCAAGCCCTGGGCAAACATGGTGCAGTTCTGGGAAGTTTTCCAACCCAAACCTCAAGACAAAGCTCATTTTTTTTTCATAAGAAGGCTGAGGGAATATCTACCCAAGACTACATGCCTAGCAATTTAAGATCAAAGAGGAAAGGCAGTGATATAGTGTGCAAGAGGAGAAAGAAAAAGAATGGACAGTATTTCTGAACTATTATTCTCCTAAAACAAAACCAAGAAATGGGGACACCCACTCGGGACTCCCCTCCTGTCCCTCTCTTGGACAGGAGCTTTCTCTCAATAAATATGTTCTGCTCATTACCTCCGTAAAACAAAACAAAACAAAACAAAACAAAACTAAGAAATGAAGTATCTCTTAATAACTGGCCTAGAATGCCGTTCTAAGTGATTTGGGGGAAGAAAAGCACCAAAATATATCAGAGCATTCTCAGACCTTGGATGCCTTTGGTGGCATCTAAAATTGCTGGTAAAATTATGACCTTGCAATTCACAGCTGGGCCATATATTTTCTAGCCCACAGTGCAATTTATGTACCCAGCTAGTTGTTTTCTAAAACGGAGGAGAAACTCATACAACATAAAGTTTATTTTTAATGTATAATGTCTTTAGCCAAAACCTGTGTTGTTACGAGTGGGAGTGCTTTTGGTCAAGGCTATTACCACCATTCTTATGGGACCGATGAGGGTGGAGAGGTTACTAAATAACCTTACGTGCTTCCTAGCTAGATTAGGATATTCAAGAGACACAGTCCCCTCTCTTTCCTTCCCTTATTTTGCTCCAAACAGCACTTTTCTTTTAACCTGCCTCTTGACACACACCTAGATAACAGTCTAAGGTTGACCCTGACACCTGGCTTATACCTCCAGCAAGAAACTTAACATTCCCTGTGAAACAATCTTCCCTCAGAAATAAAGGAGCTTGGAAGGAAAACTTATTAGGAAGCCATCAGTGGGGTTTCTACTGAGCCTGGCATATGGTTGCATATGTGTGTGTTAGTGTGTGTGTGTGTTAGCATGGCATGGGCCCCATGTTACAGAACTGGAGAGGAAAGGGGCTAGGAGCTAGGGAGGACTCAGGAAGATGCACCATTGGGGAAAGCCTCATCCACACAACTCTCATTTCCATGACAACATGAGGAGGCGACAGAGGAAACTTTTCAGCCTGGTAATAGGGGGGCAAAAGGTCACCTTAAGGTCCAGACTGCATTCTTGGCCATCTGGTTGACCTTGAGCCACAAATCACAGTCTTGTCACCTTCACCTGTAAAAGAGATGAGTCCTGGCCTTCACTGCCCCAGGAAGTTATTGTAGTAAAGATCAAAGGAAATATTATGTTGTTTAATCTTGAGCAGGATTTTTTTTTTTTTTTTTTTTTTTTTTTTTTCTCCTGTTCAGGCTGCTTTAGTTTTTCGTCATAGCTTACAATGCTTTTGAAGACTTTCAGGGACAGTGATCGGAATCAGACTTTTTTTCTCCCTGATCCTGTCTTCTTTTGTTCCACCCCTGTATGCTCTGGTCTGTGAAGTATCCATGGGCTGCTCTAGATTGGATTTGTCATCCTTTTAGCTCCCTGCCTGGCTGTTCGCCTGCCTGCTCCTGACCCAAAGGGCACCAACAGCTCATTTTCGAGTAGAAGGGACTTGCTAGCGTGATTAGGGAGCAGGTGACCCAAGGCTGGAGCTCATTGCTGTGGTCCTGGACAAGGTGCCAGGACACTTAAAGGCAGTATAGCTTGGGGACGCTACAGCCTGTGCTTGGAGTCCCCAGCTTTGCCTGAACTATAGGAAGCTCTTATTTAATTCCAAGAGGAGAAGAGTTTTATTTTATAGGGGTTTTTTTTTGTTTTGTTTTTTTAAAGTTGGGACATCTTCCATGTGCATTTTCAAATTAATTCTTTTGTTGATTTCTCTTTTAAAAAATACTTATTAAGAAATGGTAGTAACACAGAGCATACAGAGAAGAATGCAGCAAACACAAATGAAGAAACCTTTTGGTATCATTTGGTAAAGATCACCTTAGATATCTTTCTGTGAATTAAATTGATCAGTAGAGACTTATGGAAAATGATTTTATACTAAACCTGTCTTTTTGTGAGTGTATGGCTGACTCAGCCTGCTCTGGGAGCAAAGCTGGCATCTCGTGTGGTAGCCAGGGTCCAACCATGGTCCCTGTGCTTTGTATAAGCTTGCCTAAGCAGACACTTTAGACCATTGAAATGTCTCCCCAGTCCCCTATTTTTTTAATTAAAATTTAGCTGAGCATAGGAAAAATTAGAGAAATATAGAGGGGTTGCTACACTTTTAATTTGCAAGACATGCCACTGTGAGTACAAGAAAGCAAAACAAAGAAAACAAACAAAAACAAGCAAACAAATAAACAAATAAACAAAAACAATTAGAGTCCTGTCCTTGTGAAGCTATTTCTTGAGGTGCTGAGAACCTTGATGTTATGAAGGAGGAGAGTGCCTTAACACTCACCTTTCCTCCCACAACGTCCCTGTAACTGGTTGGCTGTCATTCTTTTCTCCTTGCCAAGATTTTATACCATTGTCTTCAGAGACTCGCATTCCCACTTTCATATATTCCTAGGTAAATGCCTTCAAGTGTCCAGCTCTCATCCAGTATCATTTTTTTTTTTTTAATTGGTCACAAGGTCTCACTATATAGCTCAGACTGGGATTATAGGCATATGCCAGCATGTCCTGTTCCAGTGGCTGGCACAGCACACCCAGGTTTCCGGGGCTGGCATGGCATGTGGCACTGGGGATCCAACCCAGGTCTTTGAGCTTGCCAGGCAGGCACTTAGACCACTGAAGTAACTCCCGCTGAACTAACTCTCCAGCCTTGCACAGCATCATCTTAATGTCCCAGATCCTCTCACCATGACTCCAGGAATAGGATGCTTGGATTAAGGTCATCAAAGGTGGGGTTTCTACAGCAACATGATACAGGCATCCTGAGCATTAACTGAGCATGCTCAAAACAGAGCAGAGGTGGGCCAGCGATTTCGCCAGCTGACTAGTCTTGAACCCCAGATGCAGCTCAGCTTGCTGAGTGACTATGAGTAAACTGCTTATGCTCTGTGCCACAATGGCCACATCTGTAAAACCAGGACAAACGACCTTGACTCCCTCATGTCAGGTGTCGTTGAGATCAAGTGGGCTATTTCTAATGACTCGAAAGGTGTCTGGCTTCAAGAAGTGTTGGCTTTTATTATAGAATGGCACATTTTAGAATCAGTAGTAGGCAGGAGATGGTGCTGAGACTCCCCCTCTGCTTCTCTGACGTGTTGTGGGGATCTTATGAAATGCCCACTCCTTTTTCATCCAGCCATACTCCTTTTCCATCTCTTTAATTCAGCTTGATGGCTTTTCTTGTTCTAAGACAAAAATCTGGTCCTCCTATGTCCTGGAAACCCACTCAAGGCCAGCCTTGCCCTCAAGATCAGCCATAGCCAGGACTTTCCCTGCCCCTTCCTCTTTCCTGGTCTCCCAACTTCATGGCAAAGCTGCTTCCCTGTTGAATGGAACTTAAGCCTGGGGTGACCAGCACGTTAAGGTGTCTTCCTTTGAAGTATGTTTACTCTAGGACCACTTAGAGTAGTGTGCAATGATTTATTTTTTGATTGCTTCTTTGGCAGTCTCCTCTTCAGACTGCATCACCCTTGAGGACTGGATCATGTCTGGCACCAGTAGGTGTCCAACTCATATTTAATTAAAAGACACATCTCTGTCTCTATCCATATCAGTATGTGGGCATGCGCTATCCAGGTAGACACTGACTCTTATAAATCAGTCTAGTTGTGGATATGTAGCTACACAAATATCTATATGGCTAGAGACAGTCAGTGAGAAGCCTGAATTATTCAGACAATACTCCCACCCCTTCATCCTTGTTTTCTCTTCCTACAGAAGTGATCTGTTGTGTGAAAATCATTGTAGGACTTTGAATCAGGGCCCAGGGGTGGGTACAGAGGAGGCTATACTTCATTAAGTGTCATTGGGTGGCTACACGGTGTTGGATGATTTGTACTGTGTCTCATTCAATCCTGAGAGCAACCTGTGAACCACTCATTTCCCTACTTTGCAAGAGAGGATTGGGGCAGAGCCGGGCTGGAAATTCCAGGCAGTGGGTCATATGCCTACTGAAGAAGTAGGATATAGTCACCAACTGCCAACTTCAGGCAAATCACAGCAGGCTCCCTCTGTGTATGTACAGCCTGCACCTGTGGCTCCCAGAAAGGGTCAAATCGTGAGCTAAAGTCAGCATGAAGAGTCCAGAGGTCATCAGGAGGGGGTCTGGGCTCATCAAAAGGGGAGACAAAATTAACTTTTTGTCAGCAGAATTGCAGAGACACAATGGGAGTTAAGGAGTGCTTTCCTGGGTAACGGCCACAGGCCTTCCTTTCCCAATTAGGTTTCATGAAAGGCTGAATTACATAGAAATTCTGTAGGCATTATTCAGAACGAAAGCCCTCTGGTTGAGTGCATTTGGGAAATCATCTGTTAATTAAAGAGCTCCTTAGGCCAAATAGCTCAAAGGATTAATGCATCTGCAAGCAGGCACAGGGGCCAAGGGTTTGATCCCCAGGTCTGGCCCTGCTGGCTCTGCCCCTGGGGTGCGCTGAGATGGCAACTGAGACCGGTGTGGTGCACAGTGCCTGTAATCCCAACACTTTCAGAGTCTGAAGACAGGTGAATCACTGGAGTCTGATCTATGTAGTGAGACCCTGAACACCCTGTAGGCCCTTCCCTAAAATATAAAAAAATAAGGAGCTCCTTAACTAAGAATTCTCGGAGCCTTTAGTGGGCTGTTAGGCATTGTCAGTTTGCAAGGGTGGGACGTGGAATCTCTCTGGACCCCTTGTGTCTTCAGATGCCTTTGGCGTCCCATTCCCCTGATGGGAAGCCTTTCAAGTGTTTTAGGGAGGTTGATTCAGCCTTTCTGTATTCTTGCATAATGTTACAGCAGGAAGTCCTCAGCAAGCAGAGGCTCACTGTGGAGAATAGGAATGTGTCTTTTTTTTTTTTTTTTTTTTTTTTTTTTTTTTTTTTTTTTTTTTTTTTTTTTTTTTTTTTTTTTTTTGGTGGGACTGGGGTTCGAATTCATGGCCTTGCACTTGCTAGGCAGGCACTTGTGCCACGGAACTATCTCCCTGTCTCTCCCCACTCCCCACTGAATTTGTCTTCTCCATGCCCTGTTTCATGTGAGCCTTGATACCTTAGAAGTAGGTCTTACTTTCCCACTGAGGGAGGTGTGTTAGTGCCCCACACAGCCCTTTCTTCTTACTCGAGCAGGTGGTTAAAGCTCTAAGCTCCTGGCATCTGTGTTTCTTTGCTGCAGGCTTCCTGCCTCACTGAAGGTTGCTGGTGAGCCTGTGGGTCATAGAGATAGGGAATTAATGCTCCATTCAAGAGGGATCCCAATTGGATGTGAAGAGTCTATGTTCTGTCTTTAGCACTGGAGCTACATGTAGATCCTGGCTGTCAGAGATCCCAGGGGTCCCCCCAGGGCGATTTTCAGTGATACTTGCTTGATAACAAATCCTTTATTCCTTTATTGCTGTTTTCATCCAGTTCTCTTCCCACACCCCCGCTTACTGATGTTTCCTGAGATCATCTTCCAAATAAACAGTCTGTTATCAGATCTATTTCTTAGGTCCTGCTTTGAGAAGACTCAAAATGGAACATGCCATTTTATAAAGCAACGTAAGCTGGACCCAAAAAAACTCCCATGTACCGGCACTAAGCGCTTACAGATGATATTCCAGGTCACAGCAAATACATATATATATATATATATATATATATATATATATATATATATGTATATAAATAAATGTATTTGATACAGGGTCTCCCTATGCAGCTCTGACTTGTAGTGATCTTCCTGTTTCAGCCTCCCCAGTGCTGGAAATACAGGTGTGCGCCACCACACCAGGACTCGGTGGCCAGCTCAGTGCATTTGGGGGTGGGGCCAGCATGGCAAGTGATGCCAGGGATCAAACCCCAGTCCTTGTGCTTGCCTAAGCAGCTGCTTAGTCTGCTGAGGTATCTCGCTGGCCCACACAGTATATAAATAGCTGAACAAGGATTCATCGATCAAGCTTCTCCTGCCTTTCTCTTTGCCAGATTAGTTGCTGAAATCACAACATGATAAAATAGTTGAACCCTGTCTCAAAGAGTAGAAAGAAATGAATCAGTTTAGACTTCTGCTCATAATCGATGCTCTTACTCATAGTATTTCTGCTTATTCTCCAAGGGTGGACATTTGATTCCTCTTTAAAATAAGAATCCCTTCCTGTATCAGGCTCATGAGGTCCTCTGAAGCAGAAGCTTTGGATTTCAGCTCCTACGCTGCCCTCTAGGCTACCAAGGAGAGCAGTGCATCAGATCAGGGCTTTTGGTTCATGAGACATGCTGGAGACAATTGCAAGATTCACTGATTCAATGATCTTGCTGCCTGGCATATCATCTTTCTCAATTAGTGTGTGCAGTTAGCATTTATAAAAAGAAATCATTCCGCAGGGTGAGTTCACTGAGATATGACATCTTGTTCCAGATGCGGTGCTCCTGGTGTGAGTGGGATCATTCAGAAATTAGGTATCTTTTTAAGCCTAGTGCCTCAGCCTTCTAGGTTATCTGCTCCAGCTGGCAGGGGAGAGCCTGGGGCAGCCATAAGGAAGTTTGCAGGGGTTCTCCAGAGCACCATGTGTGGGTAGCACGTGTTCTTAGCTGCAGAGGAGCTACAGGAGCTGTAGATTTATGGGAATGAGTATTATTTTTCCTACCTTAGTTATTTTTTAATAAATAAAATTTCTTTATTAGCAAGTGACCTTGTGAACATCTGATCTTCTCAACTCATGGCAGCCAAGAAGGAAAGGGATACAGGAAGTGACATGACCCAAGGTCCCCTTTAAGAACACGCCCACAATGATGTCACTTCCTTTTGCTAAGTCCCACCCCCTAAAGTTTCCAGCACATCCCAACAGTGTCTCAGGCTGGTAACCAAATGTTTAACACATTGGCTTTTAGGAGATACTAAAATACAGCACATCTGAAAGGGACATTTGTGATCATCTACTATAAGCAATCCCTGTTTCTCTCTCTCTCTCTCATCCCTGTTAGAAATATTAGACATCTAATCACAGAGAGGCAACTTGGGTCCTCTAAGATGACAATTGGATGTTCCAATGTTCCTGAAAATAGGATACACTTAATGTTTTGTATTGTCACACAATTTTATTCCATAGCCACTAGAAACTTTATTTTTGTCTTCTGTTGCATTATCCCATAGTCCCAAGAGAAGAATTAGCATGAGGAAGAACTGTATTTTTTTAAAACTTACTTATTCATGTTATGGCCAGCTCAGACTATCCTGGGGGTGGGGCTGGCATAGCATTTGGTGCCTGGGATCAAACTGCCGTCCCTGTGGTTGCCTAAGCTTGCCTCAGCAGGCGCTTTAGACCACTGAGCTATCTCCCCATTCCTGAGAAGAACTTCAAAGGTTGTCTTTATGCTCTCAGCATTCTGAAAATACCCATAGAATGTTCCAGTAAGTGATAGTGATGGTGTAGTTGATGTTTTTCACATAAGCTTTTTTTTTTTTTTTTATCATGATTGCTTTTTATGCTTCTTTAGAGGGAACACCATGCCTGGGCAGAGTCTTTGTCTCTAAGGTTTCCAGAAAACAAAACAAAACAAAACAAAACAAAAAACCCTGTAATAAGAATACAGTGGTTTACTGCTGATTAATTCATTTCTCATAGGTATTTTCATCCCCTTTGCTCACTGGGCTTGAAATGTATGTTTATTTCTTCCCTGTGTTGACCTCTCAGGTAAGGCAGTGCAGTGGCTACAAGGAATTTGGTGCGAGAAGAAAGACTGGCCAGTTTCATCCTCTAATTGCATAATCAGTCCAGAATAGTGGTGGTTTGATTTGATTTGCCAACCCACACCTCGGGCAGTTGGTAAAGAAAAAACTGTAAGTCAGGATATGGGTGTGGTATTCATCTACGTCCTCAGTTCCACTGTGGCAGGCAGGAAGAACCCACTCATCGCTGGTGATAAAGTAGTAGCCCCATCTTATTTATTTTCTCATAAATCATGTCTTGGCAGGCATTTTCATAGTCTGATACCAACTTGGCTGGAGTTTGTAACTGTGAGATTGTTCCTGTGTATTATCTGGGATGTTTTATAGGGGTCAAGACACCATTCAAGTGCAATCCATCTTCATCGCTGAAGTACTATGTTGTGAGGACTTCCGAGGCCCTGTCTGTCATTTCCTGATCGTTATGCAGATGCTTTTGCATCTCCTTCACTGGTTCTCCGAAAGGATGGAGATTTCCATCTCCCATCATCCTCTGCCAGCCACTGAGTCTGATGCAGAATTGGGCAAGGCTATAGCAAAATTGGTAGGGGAATGAAGCTGCCATTCATATTCAAACCAGCGGGACCCTTACACTCAGGGACAGATAGGAGTTAGGGAGACAGGCTGGCTTATTTCACAAGACAGTATTAAATGTGCAGTTGAGCCAGGCAGCCCAACAGCCTGCATTCTTGCCTAGTTGAATATTACAACTGCCCCAGGCAGTAGGTGAGGATCTTTAGTGTAATGAAGGCTTTATGTGCTAGTCCCAGCTTATGAAACACATGCTTTCTTATAGACAAACACGGTCATTGAATGCTACAAAAGCAAGACACTAGGGGTATGAACCCAAATAAAGAAACAGAATTATGCAGCCCTTTATTTATAAGAGGAAAAAATGCTGAAATAAGCAACTGTGCCAGATTTTGGAGTTAGAAAATAGGACTTCCCACTAGGCTTTGGTTGGAACAAATTGAATAAAGCTTTAACATAGTTTTATTTAAGACTCATGAGAAGAAGGTTGATACAGAGAGGGAGGAGTGACAGCGCATCCTTCAGGAGAGACTCTCTTAAGGGTTACTTAGTGCTCTAAGTCCTTGGGCGTGAAGATCAGGGGTACAGATAGCTGGGGCCTCGAGCAAGGGCGAGATCCATTGTTAGCAGCTGTGGCAGTCCTAGTTGTGCTAGCTGCTGCAGACCATGCACCAGGACAGAGAATGAGACCCTGAACTCCAAGGATTCTGAGTTTACTGGAATAGAAATGATTCCTTTGTATCTGAGTTAAGCTAAGAAAATGAAGAGAGTGGAATTCAGGTGAGAGGGGGAGTGCGTGGGAGAACAGAAGGCCCAGCGTTACCAAGGGCCGCTAGTTAAGAGCATCTACCTGACAGAAGGTAGAAGCAAGGACTGTCGGGATACGTCGTCATTGCTTCCTCCTTCTGGTGTGGCACCTACATTCGGGGTTGACAAATGGGTTTTCTGGCTAAATTGCATCCAATGCCTATTTTTCAAACTAAAGTTTATTGGAATGTGGCCAACCTGACTTATCTATATAATATTTCTTAGACGACACTTTATAGAAACCCTTTATCCCCTCACCCCCTGCATATTCAGATTGATTTTGGTGTTCCTGCAGAGCACCAGAACAGAAGAACTGAAGTGGGCTAGAGGGCAAATTCACGCTGCCAAACAACACTCTCGTTTCATTTCCCCAGTTGACTATAACTTACTGTGGAGCACCAATATTAAACACAGCCGAATTTTCAGGTACCTGAGGCCCCTGTGAAAATGCTTGTCCTAATCTGAGATTCAACGTTATGCTTTCTGCCTTTATAGGCAGCTAAATCAAGCGTCTGTGTTTGGGAGCAGCGCCTGTGTTCTTTGTAGACTGTAATTGAAGATATAATTCACTGTGTTCCTCAGTCCTTATTCAAAGCCTCTGGCACAAATGTCCTGCTTGAATTTAATTTTAGGATAAAGTTGATCTTTGAATTGGCTTTATAGGTCTCCCCAGTTCAGAGTCGTCATAACCTGCTCCGCTTCTCTCTTGCCACAGGTGATAGAAAGGGTGGAGCTGGTCCACAGTGGAGCTTCACTGCCTGCTCACTGCAGGCTGAGGGGCTGAGACTAAGGGAGGCTGGAGAAAGGCCTGGGGGGTAGATTTTAAGGAGGCACACATGTTCAGGGCTGTACAGAGGCTGGGGCAGCTCCCCCCCCAAAGGAGTGCTTCCTTAAATTGTGTGCTACTGCCTCTCTGTTTCACTCTTGTCCTCCACTGGAGGTGCCTGGTAATATGCATCCCTCCTGCTTCTGATTCCCACACGGGTTTTGTTTTTTCTTGTTTAACAATGTAAATGGATGCAGATCCTCCCTAAAGTAGGTGGGGGATACAAACGTTAAAAATTAAATCTATGGGTACTTCAGTGACCTAGGAGAGCCATCTGTCACTGATGGGTCCAACTATCAGGCAGGAGGGAAGCCTGGGGCCATGTGTCAGCTTGAGGGGGGCTCACAGCAGGGAGTGGGATTAGAAAGGATTATGTATAGGATTACTCCCGTTCTCTTCCTGGAACACAGGATTTCATCTTGGAGGAGAGGAGTGGAGATGCAGAGAAGCTGGGTTCTTTGGTTCCTAACAGCACACCTTGTCTCAGGACAGATAGTGCCTCAGAGGCCGTTTATGCAGAAATAGGAGAAGCCATAAGGACTAACACCTTGGTGGTGTCCAACACCAGCTGGTGATGGGGGCTGCGTGGAGAGGGAAGAATGGGCCGATTCAGGGACTGACCTGCCCCAGAGTGGGCTGTTCTTTAGAGGAAGGAAGAGAGGATGTGGGGAGAGAGGGAGCCAGGTGAAGGGATGCGGAGAGAGTCTCTCAAGTAGTGTGACCAGATGCACAGGGGAGCGTCTTTCCCCTTGTAGAGGAGGCCATGCCAACCCCACAGCCTTCTGTTTCTCACTTTCTCTGAGGGTGTGAGGAAAGTTCCTAATTAAAATAGTTTGGGATTCCAAGAGTAAATAGCATATGCCTTGACACTTGTATTCTCCGGTTTATTTTTTATTTTTTATTATTATTATTTTTTTTTGTTTCCAAATTTGCTTTTACTTTTATTTTTATTTCTTTTTTACAAAATTATTTATTTTTTATACATCTTTTATTCATTCTAATGAGAAAGAAGACAAAACAGCAATGAAACAGTTTCAAAACAAGTTAGTAGGATGGTTACAATAATTAATACCCTGCATATACTTATCTTCATAGTAGTTATTCAGAGAACAAGATCCAGACCTGATATCTTGTCTAAATATGTTAGTACAAGCTTTTATTCTCAAAGAACTAAGACAAAGTAACTGTATATCTAACTTAACTCTTTTTTTTATCTTTTGGTTTCTTTTATTATTAATTTTTTTAACAGTTGACACACTGGACACTGCCCTCATAGTAGTTATGCAGAGCACAGTGTGTGGGCATGACCCACCTTCCTCTTGATGTTGCTAAGGAAAGAAAAAAGAAAAAAAAAAAAAAGAATTCTCTTTGAATTAAGAGTTTAAATCACAGATTCTCATGTCAGCTAAAAGCAGGACCCAACATTTGCCACCTAGTGGTTACAGCTACGGGTGCACTGTGGGCTTCCCAGGTGGCCCCCTCTGCTCCTTCTCTGTGCCAGGGCCCTGCCCCCTTTCCTGAGGTGGTTTCCTACTTTTCCTCCTCTGTCCACATTTCTCTCTAACCAAAGGGAATGAGGCTCCCAGGGAGCTGTGTGTTATAAGGACCAGTCTGTTGGTGACCACAAGAACGGGTGCCCAGTGCTGAGGCTTAGGAAGAGTCCAGGAATACATGTGCAAGTAGAATATGGTGTGTCAGAGACATTGAAACATACATGTTAATTGAGTAACAAACATACATATTAGCAGTTTGTCGCTGTATTATTTATACAGACATATTATGTGTTATCATTACTTTTCCCACGTAGGTGACACACAACAGCCCCTGTTGTCACAGTAGGGAGTGGAGCCAGGATGTGCATCCACCCTGTGTGGCTGCAGTAGGACTAGTCTTCCTTACTGTGTAGTGTTGTAGGCATCAATCAGTTAGAAAAGAGGGCTAGGGCCAGAGAGATAGCTCGGTGATCTAAGCACCTGCCGGGCAAGTGCAGGGACCCAAGTCCATCCCTGGTAATGAATACCATGCCTGCCCTGGAACCCCCAGCACACCATGCTTGACACCAAAACTGGGTGTGGTGGTGTACACCTATAATCTCAGTGCTGGGGAGGCTGAGACAGGAGGATCAATAGAGTCCAAGATGTGTAGTAAGACCCCATCCCAGATTTAAAATAAGAAAGAAAGGAAAGAAAGAAAAGAAAGCAGGGCTAAGATAGAGGGTCTTCCCTTAACATAAAACCACATTAATGGCCATTTTTCCTATCTGCATTAGTCAGTTTTCCATTGCTATAACAAAGTACTATTTGTACCAACAGTGAAAGTAATCATTATGGGCTAGAAGCATGTGCTAAGTTTTTAGAAATATTAACCACAAATCCAGATATCTTAGATCATTAAACCTAAGAAGAAAAGATTTATTTTAGCTCATAATTTTGGGTTTTTTTCCAGTCCATGAACCCAGGAACCATAGCTTCTAGACCTATGGCAAGCAGCAAGCCAGAGCAGAAACCACTGCCCCATGGCTAGGAGCAGAAAGAGAGAGAGACAGGGAGGAGGAGGAGGAGGAGAAGAAGAAGAAGAGAAGGAGAAAAAGAAAAAGGTAGAGAGAGAGAGAGAGAGAGAGAGAGAGAAAGAGAGAGAGAGAGAGAGAAAGAAAGAAAGAAAGAAAGAAAGAAAGAAAGAAAGAAAGAAAGAAAGAAAGAAAGAAAGAAAAAGACAAGACAAGAAGACAAGACCAGGCTCTCACAACCCCTGGTATACCACATCCCAATGAACTAAAGGCTTCATTCTAGGTCTTCTTACAAGTCTGAGGCTTTTAAAGTTCATTTTAATGAGGAAAAAAGATAAAATAGCAATGGAATAGTTTATAAACAGGTTAGTAGGACAGTTTCAATAATTAATACATTGCATATTGTTATCTTCGTAGTAGTTATTCAGAGGACGAGATGCAGACATATCTAAACACTATCAGTACAAGCTTTTCTTCTCATGGAACTAAGAGAAAGTAGCTGTATATGTATTCTAACTATCCTGTTAAAGTCTAAGCTTTAAAAAATATTTATTTATTCATTTGGTACAGGGTCTCACTATGCAGTGCAGACTCATACTGATCCTCCTGTCTCAACCTCCCCAGAACTAGGACTACAGTCATGTGTACGTGGCACTGGGGATTGAACCATGGTCCTTACACTTGCCAGGCAGGTGCCTAGACTGCTGAGCTCTCTCCTCTGTCCCAAAAGTCTAATTTCTTGAAGGTCTCACTTTCACCACCTCCTATTAGAGCCACTGTAGGAACAAGCCTTTAAGACATGAACGTTTGGTGACATTTCATATTCAAACAATGGCCATCTCTTAACTAAATTCAGTTGGAGATTTAAATTTCTTGAGAACAAGTTTACTGAAAACCCCATCTATATCATACCCTCTGTGTGCCTGGCCCACTACGAGGGCCTCTAGCAATGGTAATAGCAAGCACCTACTGTGTGCCAAAGACAATTTTAACAGTTGTAGCTGTACTATGCCTTACAACGATCCCACTAGGCTGGCTGGTCTCGCTATATCACTGGGGAAACTGAGAGACTGTGACACAAGTTGCCATTGCTCTCTCCCAAGTAGTGGCAGAGAATGGTTGTGAACGCCTGAACTCTAGTCCCAGATCTTGCCTTTCTTTGAAATAGGTGCTTAATTAAGATTTATGATTCAATAAATGTACTATTACTATGCACAGGATCTGGGAAGCTCAAT
The DNA here is from genome assembly GCA_004027025.1 of Myocastor coypus. NCBI lineage: Eukaryota > Metazoa > Chordata > Mammalia > Rodentia > Myocastoridae > Myocastor > Myocastor coypus. The sequence goes on along the minus strand of PVJA010015213.1, from coordinate 7,370 downwards.
ATGATTTCCTTCAAGAGGTCAATTGTATCTGGGTTGATTACTTGGCCAGTATTTTTAAATAAGTGAATGAATCCATGAATGAATGAATGAATGAATGAGCTCATGTCCATTCCTAATTACTTTCCTCCTAACCAGAAAAATAAGGCTAACATAGAGGAGAAGCCACCAGGGTTTCATACAGTGATTGTGCATGAGCGTCCAGGAACCATCTGAGGGCAACACTGTGCCCTAAGAGATAGATCAGATTTTCCCAGAATTCACTAGGGCCAAGGAAATAGGATGCACTGAGAGGAAGGATGAAAATTCATATGTAACCTGAGAAGCGTAAGCTTTGCAAACAAGATGTATTTTCTGTCTCCATCAGCATCTGTGCCTGTACCAGTTACTTGGTTTTGTTATCAACAGTGAGTGCTGATAGGCTTTTAATTTTAGCCATTTAAGGGGTTTGTAGCAATATCTATCTAGCTTTAACTTGCATTTTCATAAATTTTTTATCATGCAAATACATTGTAAATATTCTCTCCTAATTTGTGGCTTATATTTTACTAAGTTTTTAATTTTACTGACACTTAGCTTATCCATCTTTTTCTAAAAGAGTGAATGTCTTTGGATTCCTATTTAGGAAGCCTTTGTCTACTTCATTGTTCTTGAGACATTGTTTCTTTCCAGATGCTTCAAGAGTATGTCTGAGAGCCATCAAGCTAAATTGTGTGTAGTGGTAGGGGAGAGTTGAGCTTCATTTCTTTCCCTTTACAGATGTCCAGTGTTTCCTGCACTACTTGGTCAACAAATTTTCTTTTCCTTATTGATTTGTGTTGGTGCTTTTGTTGTCAATTGATTATCTATCCGTGCATCTGTCAACTTATCTTTTGAGGAGTTTATGAAACACTGTCTTCACAGGCTGCAGTACCAGAATTTTTATCATAAAATAGGTGTTGCCATTTGCTAATTTTTGGTAACTAATAAAATAATTATATTATTTTTACTTTAATATCTGAGATACATTAATCATTTTGTAGCTTGCTAAGCTAACTTCCTATTGCTAGTGTAAATTCTACGTATTGGATCACCTTTTAAAAATATTATTTTACAAGTTTCCATTTTAGGATTTCTGCATCTATGTTGATGAGATTTTAAAAAATAATGTTCTTATCAGATTTTGGTGCAATAAATATGCTGTCATCTAAGTATTTGATTGTGCTCTATCCTCTGAAAGAGTGTTAAAGATTGTATCATTTTCCCCATATGTGTTTGATAGAAACTATTTGAACCTAAAACTTTTGATGAAAATGTTTTAATTGAAGTGCAGTTTCTCAACAAATACATGGCTGCTGAGGTTTTCTGTTTCTTCTTTTGTCAGCTTGAGAGGGTTATATTGTTAAGGAACTTGTTCATTTCACTTGACTGTCAAGTCTGTAGACATGGTATTGCCCTAATATTTTATTATTCTCTTAGTGTTGTAAGACTAGTAATTATGCTCATCCTTTTTTACAAGTTTAGTTGTTGAAAAGGCAGCCTCCCATCATTTTCTTTTTTACTTTAAACACATTGAGATTTTTTATTACCGTTGTTTGTTTATTTCCAAAAATAGGCTGTTTTCTTCCCTCTTTAGAGTGTTTCCCATGTTTCTCCTTCATCTTCCAAAAATTGTCAACCTCACACTCTTATGTCTTTCAACTGGATGTTAGGATTCAGGACAAATGAGAAGTTTTTCTGATATACACGTCACAGTCTCTCTCTCTCTCTCTCTCTCTCTCCTCTCTCTCTCTCTCTCTCTCTCTCTCTCTCTCTCTCCCTCTCTCCTCTTTCTCATGGGAGAGAGTAAAAAAAAAGTAGAAATGATACAGAATTTCACTAAGCAAGATGATAGAAATTTAACAGTGGTTGTTTTATTATATACTGTTGTCTTTAAATTAGTTTTTCAGATTACCAGATATAAGGATGCAAAATTGATCAAAAAATTTAAAAAGAAGAAAAAATAATTTAAGCCTTTGCTATTCTTTTCAATAGAACAGTAGAACTCAATAGTACAATTAGCCAAGCTACCCTCTATGTGTATATATATTTTTTTCCTTCCTCTGGATACTCACTTATGAAACACACATATACATGCATACTCGATCTACACAGGGGGAGCCCAAGATAGCTAGATATGCATTCAGGTTCTCAATTCATTGTCATGTGAAATCATCCTCACATTGTTCCTCTCTGCTACTAGACTTCAAGCTCACCATGGCTGGTTTCGTATTGTGCTGGGTGATCACTGTGCTGCCCAGGGTCCAACACTGGGACTTACAATCAAACACATACTCTGCACGTCCTGGTTGGGAGGATGAACTAATCTGAACCAGAAAGGAAATTGGCTATTCTTTAACTGTTCCTAACAGTTTTAGCTTTTCTAGAGGGCTGAACAACTAAAGCTAGGGAGAAAATGAGGGGAGCCTTAGCCACATCTTATGAAACTTAGAAGTTTCTGTGCGTATGTCTTTAATGTTTTCTCTCTGTGTCTCTGCTATATTTGTCTGTTTACCAGCAGCGCCCTGAGGCTGGAAGCTGTCTCGGTCTCTTTAACAAAATGCGGTAGGCAAGTGAATTAAACAGCACAGAGATATTTGCTCACATTTCTGGTGACTGAGATCAGGGTGTCAGCATGGCCAGGTTCTGGTGAGGGCTCTCTGGCTGGTGGGCAGATGGTCACCTTCTTATGGTGTGTTCTCATGGCAGAAAGAATAAGAGAATGCGCTCTCTGGCACTGGCATTAATCCATGCTGAGGGCTTTCCCCTCAGGACCTCATGTAAACCTAATGACTCCTTTATTCTTTATGTATTTCATACAGGGTCTACAGGGTGTTCAGGGTCTCACTATATAAGTAGAACTTATAGTGATTCTCCTATTTTCAGCCTCCCAAGCACTGGGATTACAGGTATGTGCTACCACGCCCAGTCTCAGTCATTGGCTCAGCACGCCCTAGGGATGGGTCACAGGGCGTCAAACCCCAGTTGCTGTGCTCTGCCTAAGCAAGCATTTCAGTCTGCTGAGCTATCTGGCCGGCCCTCTAATTACTTCTTAAGAAAATATGTTTGTGGAAGACAAATTCAGGCCCTAATACAAGCCAAAGAAGAGGCAACGGTTGATAATAAACAAGAGCAGATCCATAGGCTGAGAGGACAAGAGTGGTGAGGAGCTCTGACCACAGAGGCTCGTCGTCTGTCTCTCTGGAAAGTGCACAGCACCCCCCCCCCCCCGTGCGCCCTGCTTGAGTTCTACTTACAGGATTGCCAAGAGATTTGTGTAATTGAGCTACCTTGGTGTAACAAGAGTGGGCACACTTGATTTTTATCTCCAGTAGCATCATATCCTCTAAGGCAGTCCTCTGTGAATCTTCAGTTGTCATGCAGGATTGCTAAGAGAAAAGAAATGACTCAGTGGGTCCCCAGCTGTGGCTGTTCTCAAATACGATTCTGTACTACCTGATTGGAGGGATTACAGTCTTCTCTGATTCCATCCATCTAAAGCATGTCCAAAGGAGCTTACATGGTAATTTCCAGAGTGAAGCTGGTGAATCAGTGTGTAGGACATAATGGATCAGAGTACTCCCCCTCCTCACTGTCTGTCTGATGTGGTGCTTGGCGCATCTGATGCCTGGGGGGTGCTAGTGTATTTGTGAGAGGGGCTGGTGGGTGAGGGAATAGAGGATGCTCATTGGTTCCACCACTGTGAACTACGCTGTGCTGGGCAGAAGGACCAGGCTATATAGCTCAGGTCAGAGCAGCGCATCTATCCAGGGCATTGACTTATACACACGGAGCACTGACGGAGGCTGGAGCCTAGGGCACCATGATCCCCAGTAAGATTCTGGTGTACCACCACCCACCCAGCAACACCAGCACTGAGGTCTACACACCGCCCAGACGCCGCAAGAAGTCCCTTGGAGACTTGTTCCACAAAGGCTACCGGGTGAAGTCTGGGCCTGCGGCTGCAGAGAAGGACGAACCGGAGAACTTCTGGCAGTCCCTGGCATCCTGTTGCAGGGTTTGCACCTCGTGGGGTAAGGTCTCTCCCAACCACAGCTCTTCTTCTCCTGTAAGGAGCTTGAGAAAGATGCATTTTCCCACATAAGGCTTAGGCAACGTCCAGCGCAGTGGCCACCTCCACGCCGGTTTCCCTGACATACCCACGGAACTCAGATGTGTCAGGCTAGTCAGGACTCTCCTTCTTCCTTTCTAGATGAGTGTAACTGACCTTTAGCTCTCCTGGGTGTTACTGAGCCGTTGAAGAACACATTTCACAAACACTGGGAGAAATCCGACAAATGGCCTTTGTTCTATTATGAAGCAGCAGTAATTTCCAATGAGTCAGCATTTCCTGAAGCGGCGTCTGAAACTATGGCTAATATTTGACTCAGGGGCATAGCGAAAACTGCACCCCACACTCTTCTGTCTGCACTGGGATGAGGGAGTGTGGGGTCTTCCCCGTCTTGGGTGGAGCTTCATTATTCTCACACGCAGAAGAAATCCTAAACAGTCTTCTCAGAAGATTTGCTCTTGCAAACAGCCTTCTGATATGAATTTCCTTTCATGTGGACATCCATAATGTGTACAAGTTTCACATACGTGGTTTCCATTTATGCTTCCAAATCTAAAAATAATAGTCTTAGGGGAGAAATAGGTTTATTTCCAGAAGGACTCGGGGGGCTGCAAGCTTCTTTAAAATGAAGCTGAGTCCCTTTGAAACTCAGCTTAGAATTGCAATCTGGGCGGGCACAGCTTGGATACCTCTGCGTGATATAATCATGCACAGCAGAATTCCAGTGAGCAAGCGAGCATGATGGCTGAGTTTCGTCAATCCTTTTCATCAGTACAGCAAAAAGATTTCCTGTGGCTGAAATATCTGGGCTCTAAGTATTCATGTGTCTGTATCTATGGGACTCCTTATGTTCCCTCTCTGTACTTTATAAACATTCAGCCACGGCAAGGGCCGGGATGAAAGCAGCTCAAGCGGAGCCTGAAGGGCCGAATACTTCAGCTGCGAGCAAATAGACTATTCCTTGAGAAGTTGAGGAACTGGGTAAGGCCTCGGGTGCATCTTGGCATCCAGTGCCCTTCTTGCTGTCTGTGGAAGTGATTTCCTGTGTGCGTATCCATTCATTTCTGGCGGTAGTGGTGACGGCTAAACCAGGCACCACTGTTGTGGAAGGTGATGGGTGCGGTGGTGAGTCTGCTTCCACAGAGTGGACAATGTCCTCAGGACCATGTGGGAAACCTCTCAGCAAGCTAAAAGGTAATTTTAGATGAAGACCAATACTGTGAGGAAGAGCAGGTGGATGGAGGTGGTGTGGGGAAATCTCCACTCCTGATGAGCTGGCTAGGGAAGACCTCCAGGACCCAACACACCCTGGCAGTGATCTGAGGGAAGAACATTCCAGAGAGATGGAATGGGAGGGAAAGCCCTGAGTCGAGAATGGACTGGGGAACATGTTCAAGCAGAGATACAGGGAGGAGGGCCCGAGTGGTAACTACCTGCATAGAGACCAGGTCACTGAAGACCTTCCGGAGCAAGATAAGGAATAGCACTGGTGTTTTCAGTGACATGGAAGCCAAGTGTTGACCTTGAGCAGGGAATAGAATGCTGTGACCAGCACAGGAACCCAGCTGCTCTCTCGGGGAACAACAGTGGTAGGGCCTGTTGGGCTGGGCAGGAACAAGGCAAAGGGAAGCAGGAAGGCCTCCCATGGGTTCTGGCTAGCGGCGACAGCAGTTTGAACTGTGGTTGAGGGGAAAATATAATTTATTTCATATTTAAGAGGTAAAGTCAACAGGTCTGTTGCCTTCCCAAAGGTCAAACAGAGGAAGACCCGTACAGTAGATGCTTCCCACCCCTGCTGTGGTCTATAGAGCAGAGAGGGGCTGGCGCAGAATGTGAGCTCAGCACCTGTGCGTGGGCTCAGTGGGTCAGTACGGGGGTCCATGAGCAGGTCACAACCCCAGAGTAGACATCAAGGAATGTTTAGTGCTAGAACAGGAAGCAGGGCTGGGAGAAAGTAAGGAACAACGCAGCCAGAAGAAATACCCGGGGAAAAGAGGATGAAAAGGTCAGACAAGAAAGCCTATCACTACAACATGCTTCTAACTGGAGCCACTAAACCCCAGGGATGTGGGAGAGTAAGAAGGACAGGTCTGTTCCCAGTTCCACTGAGAAGCAGGTAGTCCTAGCTATAGCCAAGCCTGGGATGGCAGGTGGGACTTGGGATGGTAGCAGGGTGCAAGGAGCACCCCAAAGAATCCCCCCTCTGCTGTGTGTAACTTTTATCACCCAGCTCACCCTGGGCATGGTTTAAAAGCATGCGCATGTATGCGCACGCACACACACACAGTCACACACACACACCCCACTCCTGCTGCAAAGCCAGATGACAGTGACCTTGTCTGAGATCAAAAAGTAATTGCACTTCAGGATTTGTGTGCGGGACTCTAGGGATTGGTGACAGCAGAGGTTTATTGAAACCTTTTAGCCTTTTGGATTTAAAGATTAAAGAGGCAAAGGGAAAGAGAAATAGCATATTGGAAAACCCAGCCAGGCTGTCTCCCACAGGCAGGCATGAGCCCGCTGCTGCGTTTTCTGTCCTGCAGTCTTCTGGGACCGTGCATGTAAGATTGCTGAAGCCTTTCATGTCCTGGCATGACAGAGATATGAACAGTGAATGTACCCGTCATGTACCCATTGACCCTTTTGTCACTGGCAGGAGAGCACCTACTCATCTATCCTAGGTCCCTTCACAGGTCTAGATGATCATTGATGAAATCTCCAGGTTAGTTTTCTTTTTTTTTTTTTTTTTTGTCTTTTTGAGACAGGGTCTTGCTATGCAGTTCAGACTGGCCTTGAGCTCACTTTTGTAGCCCAGGCTGGTCTCAAACTCGCACCAATCCTCCTGCCTCAGCCTCCCAAAGTTTTCCAAGAACCCTAACATGCTTGTTCAGTCCCTGAACACCCTTTGTCCCCCTCCAGGGCCACCAGTGGCTGGGGTCCTTCTCACAGCAGGCTGCAGGTGACTGAAGCTTGGGTGTGGACGCAGGAGTCAGAGCCAGAAAACCTGGGCTCTAGTCCTGACTCGCGGTAACTTTTATAACCACAGCAAAAAGTAACCACGCATAAGAGCTTCAGTGTAGAGACTGGGCATGGTGGCGCTCGCCTGCAATCCCAGCTCTTGGGAGGCTGTACACAGGCACATCACTATGAGTCCAACTAGCAGTGAGACCCTGAACACCCTGGAGACCCTTTCTTAAAGTACAAAACAACAACAACAACAACAAAATATGAAGAGCTTCAGTGTGAATAGTACAGGGAAAATTTATTTTATTTTATTTTATTT
>PVJA010015212.1:5476-45953 GCA_004027025.1 Myocastor coypus | reverse complement strand
TTTTTTTTTTTTTAACAGTTGACACACTGCATATTGTCCTCACAATAGTTATACAGAGCACAGGGTGTGGGCATGATACACCTTCCAGTTGATATTGGTAAGGAAAGAAAAAAAAATTTATAGAGTTCTTATATTAGGGAACCTATATGATATTTACACATGTAGGTCTGGTTTACTTCACTAATGATTATATGTTCAATATACATCCATTTATATATGAAGTCTTGCAGCTTATCATTCTTTATAGCTGAGTAATATTCCATTGTGTAAAAACACATTTTTCTCAACCATTCTTCAAATGATGGGCGTTGTGGTTGTTTCCAAGATTTGGCTATTATAAATTGAGCTACTATAAACATAGGTGCACAGATATTGCTATGGTATGATGTTTTCAGTTCTTCTGGGAAAATTCCCAGTAGGGGGATAGCTGGATTGAATAGGATTTCCAGTTGTAGTTTTTAAAGGAGTCTCTATAGTGCTTTCCACAATGGTTACACCACCAATCTGCATTCCCACCAGCAGTGGAGAAGGGTTCCTCTTTCCCCACAGCCTCTCCAGCATTTGGTGCTGATTGATTTCTTTATGATAGCCATTCTTTCTGGGGTGAGATGGTATCTAAGTGTTGTTTTGATTTGCATTTCACAAATGGCTAGCGATGTGGAGCATTTCTTCATGTATTTATAGGCTTGCTGAATTTCTTTCTCTGAGAAGTGTACGTTCATCTCAGATGCCCATTTCTGGATTGGGTCTTTGAATTTTGGAACTCTAATGGTTTTTAGTTCTTTGTAGATTCTAGATAGAAGACCTTTGTCTGAGTACTTATAAGTTTAAATATTTCTGAAACTTGTGGGTTGTTTTTTGACTCTGTTGGTAATTTCTTTTGATGTGCAAAAACTTTTTAGCCGGAGGAGGTCCCAATTGTTGATGCTTTCAAGTGTTAAACGTGCAATTTGATTTCTGTCCATGAACTTTTTGCCTACTCTGATGTCTTCAAGGTTTCCTCCCACTTTCTCTTCCAGGAGATTTAATGTTTCTCTGTTAATATTTAGATCTTTAATCCATTTTGACTTTAGTTTAGTGCATGGTGATAGTCTAGGGTCAAGTTTGGGTTTTCAGCATGTAGAGGGCCAGTTTTTCCAACACCGTTTGTTAAAGAGACTATCTTTCTTCCAGTACACATGTTTGGCCCCTTTGTCAAAAATAAGGTGGCTGAGTGTGTTTCTATTTGCCTCTGCATCTTCTAATCTATTCCATTGATCCCCAGGTCTATTCTTTTGCCAATATCATGCTGATTTTATTACTGTAGCTTTGTAGTATATCTTTAGGTCAGGAATTGTAATGCCTTCTGTCCTATATTTGTTGCCCAGAATTGTCTTTGCAATTCTGGGTCTTTTTTGGTTCCATATAAATTTTAGGAATGATTTCTCCAGGTCTGTGAGGTCTGTGATGGCATTTTGATAGGAATTGCATTAAATCTGTACAACAATTTAGGGAGTATGGCCATCTTAACGATGTTAGTTCTTCCTATTCAGGAGCAGGGAATATCTTTCCATTTTCTGAAATCTTCTAGGATCTGTTTTTTCAGAGTAATGCAGTTTTCATTGAAAAGGTCTTTTACTTCTGTAGTTAGGTTAATCCCTAAGTATTTCAGTTTTTCGGTGCTATCATAAAAGGTACTGCTTCTCTAATTTCTCTCTCAGTGTGTTTGTTATCTGTGTAGAGGAATGCCACTGACTTTTGTGTGTTGACTTTGTAACCTGCTATGAACTTGCGTATTAATTCTAGTAGCTTCTTGGTGGAGTTCTTTGGGCCTTCCAAGGAGATTATCATGTCATCTGCAAATAATGATAGTTTTACTTCTTCTTTACCTATTCTTATTCCTTTATTTCTTTCTTGTCTAATGGCTGTACCTAGTGATTCTAGGACTATATTGAATAGGAATGGTGATAGAGGACATCCTTGTCTTGTGCCAGATTTGAGAGTAAAAAACTTCAGTTTTTCCCTATTTCGAATTATGTTAGTTGTTGGATTGTGGTAGATGGCTTTTATCAGGTTGAGGTAGAGGCCCTCTATTCCACTTATCTGTAGGACTTTGAACATGAATGAGTGTTGGACTTTGTCAAAGGCCTTTTCGGCATCAATTGAGACGATCATGTGATTTTTGGCTTTGGCTCTGTTGATATAGTGTATCACATTTATAGATGTGAATATATTGAACCATCCTTGCATCCTTGAGATGAATCCTACCTAGTCATGGTGTATAATCTTCTTGATGATTAGTTGTATTCTGTTGGCAAGGATTTTATTGGGAATTTTTGCATCTATGTTCATGAGAGAAATTGGCCTGTAATTCTCTTTTTTAGTTGTGTCTCTTTCTGGTTTTGGTATCAGTGTAATACTTGTCTCCAGGAATGATTTTGGAAGGATTGCTTCCTTTTCAGTTTCATTGAAGAGTTTAAGGAGTGTTGGGATTTGGTCTTCTATATATTTCTTGTAGAATTCAGTAGTGAATCCATCAGGTCCTGGACTTTTCTTTGTCAGTAGCCTTTTTATTACATTGTGTATTTCATTGGTTGTTATTGGGTTATTGAGAGTTTTTATATCTTCTTGATTGAGTTTGGGTAATTTGTACTTTCCTAGGAATCTGTCCATTTCATCTATGTCTTCAATTCTGTGAGAGTAAAGATTCTCAAAGTAGTCATTTATGATCCTCTGAATCTCAGCTGTGTCTGTAGTAATTTCAACCTTTTCATTCCTTATTGTTTGAATTTGAGTCTTTTCTTTCCTCTTTTTGATGAGGTTAGCTAGGGGCTTATCAATTTTATTTAATGTTTCAAAGAACCAGCTTTTTGATTCATTAATTCTTTGTATTGTTTTCTTTGTCTCAATTGAATTAATTTCTGCTCTAAACTATGTAATTTTCTTTTGTCTTTGGGCTTTGGATTTCGTTTGCTTTTCTATTTCTAATTGATTGAGGTGCTCCAGGAGAGTATTCATTTGTTCCCGTTCTGTTTTCTTAATGTGTGAGTTCAGAGCTATAAATTTCCCTCTGAGAACTGCTTTCATTGCATCCCATAAATTCCGGTAGGTTGTGTTTGAATTTTCATTAAATTCAAGATATTGTTTAATTTCTTGTTTAATTTCATCTGTAACCCACTGGTTGTTGAGAAGAGTGTTATTTAATTTCCATGTATTTCTGGGATTCTTGTGGTTTCTGTTGTCATTTATTTCCAATTTCATTGCACTGTGGTCAGATAATATGCGTGGGATAATTTCTGTTTTCCTGCATATACTTAAGCAAGACCTATGTACTAATATGTGGTCTATTTTAGAAAATGTCCCATGTGCAGCTGAAAGAAATGTGTGTTTTGAAGTGGTTGGATGGAACACTCTGTGTATGTCCACTAATTCCAGTTGTTTCAAGTTCTGGTTCAGCTCTGCTACTTCTTTGCTAAGTTTTTGTCTGTTTGACCAATATTTTCTGATAAGGGGGTGTTGAGGTCTCCTGTTAAGATTGTGATATTGGATATTAGATTTTTCATGTTCATTAAGGTTTGCCTTATATATAACTTCCTGCTCCTGTGTTGGGTGCATACCGCGGTCCCTGAAGCCGCCCAAGCTTTCCCAAGCAGGCGCTTTAGACCACTGAGCCATCCCGCTGGGCCCCCCATCCTTTCACTTTTAGCTTATGAGTTTCTTTATGAGTTAAGTGCGTTTCTTGTAGACAGCATATTATTGGATTTTGCTTCCTTATCCACTCTGCCAATCTATTTCTTTTAATTAGAGAATTGAATCCATTTACATTGATGGTTATAATTGAAATATGTTGACTTATGATTGACATGATGTTTACTTACTACTGTTTACCTCTTTTTCTCCTGTGTTTAATTGAGTAGCCTATTTGATGGGATCTTTCTGTTCTCATTTCTTGAGTTTGAGTCATTTTGGTCCCTCTCTAAAATATTTTTTAGTATGCTGTGTAGGATTGGTTTTGATGTCATGAAATTCTTTGTTCCTTGTCATGGAAGTATTTCACTTCTCCCTCATACTTGAAAGAGAGTTTTGTGGGGTGTAGCATTCTGGGATGAAATTTATTTTCATGGAGGACTTGAAGCCTTCTGCTCCATGCTCTTCTTGACTTCATGGTTTGTGAAGAGAAATTTGCTGTTATTCTGATGGGTTTTCCTGTAAATGTGATCTGCTTTTCTCTAGCAGCTTTTAGTATATTATTGTTCTTCTGAATTTCTAGAATCTTGATTATTATGTATCTGGATGTGTTTTTAGTCAGGTTAATGTTATTTGGGGTTTTGTACACTTCAGTTACCTGAATGTCCAATTGTTTTTTCTATTTGGGAAGTTTTCTGCTATTACTTCTGCCCATATTCTTTTTATATCCTTTGTATTAACTCCTTTCTCATTGATTCCTATTAATCTCACATTGTTCATCTTGGCATCATCTTGCAGATGTTGAATTATTTTTTTTCTGCATCCTAGTTGTTTTTAAGAGATCCTTTCTTATCTTTTCACTAGCTGCGATGGTGTCTTCAAGATCTGAGGTTCTATGTTCAGTGTGGTTCATACAGTTTTGCCAGCTTGTGATTGAGATTTTATTTTCTTGTGTATCTCCTTCAAACTGTTTCATGCGATCTATTTCTTATATTGCTTACTCAGGGAGTCCATCATTTTTCTATTCTTCTCTAATTTTTATTAATATCTTCTTTAATAGTACTAAAGTCTCTCATTATAGTTATCCTCTCTCTCTCTAATTCAGAGATTATTTCTGCTCTGTTCTCCCCTCTACCTTTCTGTAGTTGTTCGCCTGCTTTAGTTGCTATTAATTTAAACATGCCTTTTTTTAACTTCAGTGGTTATTTCTGCCCTGGTTTCCTCTATATTTCTGCAGTTGTTTTTCCACTTCATAGTATATTTTTTCATACATTTCTTTTTTTACTTGACATGTTATCTCTGATCTCAGTTACTCTATATGTTTCTGCACTTGTCTGTCTACCTCAGAAGCTATCAGTTCAGAGATTTCATCTGCATGATTCTCATTTTCTTGTAGTGTCTCCTGTATCTGTTACAGGTGGGTTTGTGACTTGAGATTGCATTTTGCTCCTTGTCTGCATCATTCTGTGTAGCAGTGACTTTTGTGTGCCCAGGGGTTAGTGGTTCAGTCTGGGCTGCTGGGTCAGCTGAGTTGCTTTTAGCCCTGGGGAGGGAGGTTTCACTCACCTGAGGGGCCTCGCTGCTGGGTAGGCTAAGCTTCCGTCGAGCCTGAGGTCTAACTCAGGTGGTGGGCCTGATGCTGGATAGCCTGTGCTTGTATCTGGCTGAAGATCTGAGTCACATGTTGGGCCTAGCTTCTGGGTTGGCTGCTTTTACAGTGGGCTGGAGTAGGTCTAATGTGTTGGGCAGGCCTGAGACGTCTGGCAGGTAGGCTAGAGTCCTCATGAGAGCAGGTTGGAGACCTCAGGCGAGTGGGCCGGAGACGTGTGGAAGGTGGGCCGGAGTGTTCAGGCCAGCCGGCCAGAGTGTTCAGGCGAGAAGGCCAGAGATGTCTGGTGAGCGGGCCAAGCGGGCCGGAGTGGTCAGGCCAGCAGGCTGTAGATATCTTGTGGGCGGGCCAGAGTGTTCAGGTGAGTAGGCCGGAGACATCTGGCGGGTGGGCTGGAGCGTTCAGGCCAGCAGACTGGAGACCAAAAAATTCCTTTATGTCACCAAAAGCATGCTGCAAAAATAATAAATTGATAAATTGGACTTCATCAAAATTAGACACTATTCATGAGAATTAAAAAAGCAAATGACAGGCTAGGAGAGAAATATTCAAAAATTATTCATATGATAAAAGACTATAAAAATATAAAGAATTCTTAAAATGGAATAATAAGAAAACTAGTTCTAAAGAATGGCAAGACTTAAACAGTCTGCTTCATCAAGAAAGATATACAGGTGACAAATCAATATATAGGTGCATTTGCTATAGTTAGTCATTTGGAAAATGCAAGTTTAGGCCACAGTGAAATACTAAATTTTTTTAAGTAATCACATTAAATATTGCTAGGGTGTGGAGCAGTGGAAATTGCAATGGAAAAATCCTTCAACCACTTTAGAAAACAAATTAACTTTTTTTGTGACAGGGTACTGGGAATTGAACTCAGGACCTTGCATTTGCCAGGCACTGAGCCATATCCCTCATCCCAAGTTAACTTTTTTAAAAAGATAAAAATAAAAATATATCTATAGGATTTAGTTATTCCATTCTTAAGTATTTACCGTCATATATCCATCATGGCATTGGTGGCTCTATGGTAGGATTTTCACCTGCCAGACACACACACACACACACACACACACACACATAAATATAACAACTTCACTTTTAGTAGAAACAAGAAACCCAAGTCCTATCAACTGTTGAATGTATGAACAAATTATAGTGCAGTGCATCCATACTATGGAATATTAAGTGTGTGGATAGACCTCTTCATATGGGCAGAGGATGGAAAGATAATTGTTTCCCATGTAAACACTTGCCAAAAGCTTGACTTCAGCAGAAGAGGACTTTAATAATCAAGTGGATAAGATGACCCATTCTGTGAACAGCGGTCAACTTCCTTTTTCAGCCACCTCTGTCATTGCCCAGTGGGCCCATGAACAGAGTGGCCATGGTAGTAGGGATGGAGATTATGCATGGGTTCAATAACATGGACTGTACTCAACAAGGCTGATTTGGCTATAGCCACTGCTGAATGACAAATATGCCAGCAACAGAGACAACACTGAATTTCCTATATGGCACCATACCCCAGGATAATCAGCCTGTGACCTGGTGGTATATTGATTATATTGGAACACTTTGATCGTGGAAGGACTATGCTTTGTCCTTACTAGCCTAGACACATATTCTGGATGTGGATTTGCCTTTGCTTCATGTAATGCTTCTGCCAAAACTACCATTCATGGACTTACAGAATGTTTTATCAACCCTCATGGAATTCCACATGGCATTTCCTCTGACCAAGGAACACATTTTATAGTCAAAGAAATGAAGCAGTGGGCTCATGCTCACAGGATTCATCGGTCTTCTCTGGAAGAAGTTGGATTGAAAGAAAGGTGGAATAGTCTTTTGAAGACACAGTTACAGTGCCAGCTAGTTGTCAGTAGTTTGCAGGGCTGGGATAAGGTACCTAAAAAGGCTGAATATTCTTTGAATCCGCATGCTCTGTGTGGTACCATGTCTCTCGTAGCCAGGATTCATGGGTTCAGGAATCAAGGGGTGGGAGTAGGAATGGTAGCACTTATCATTACCTCAATACCTTACATTCTGCTGGACTAGACATCCTAGTTACAGAGGGGGGAAGACTTGTACCAGGAAACACAGAGATGATACCATTGAACTGGAAGCTAAGTTCTTCCTCTGGTCACTTTTGATCTCCTCATGCCTCTGAGGCAACAAGCTAAAATGGGAGTCACAGTGTTGTCAAGAGTGATTGACCCAGACTATCAAGGGGGATATTCAGTTACAGCTCCATGTGGAGGAAAGGAAGACTGTACCCAGGAGCTACCTTGAAGTGCCTCTTGGTATTACCATGTCCTGTTATTAAAGTCAGTGGGAAGTTACAATAACTTAATATAGGCACAATGACAAATGGTCCAGAGCCTTCAGAAATGAAGGTATGGGTCACTCCATCAGGAAAAGAACCAAGACCTGCTGAGGTGCTTGTTGAAGGCCGAGGGAATACAGAATGGGTAGTGGTAAAAGGTAGTTCTAAATACCAGCTACAACCCTGTGATCAGCTACAGAAAAGAGGATTATAATTATACTATTTCACCCCTAAATAGTTGTTATAATATTGACTTAATGCTAGTTCTTAAGGCTTATTAAGCCAGTGTTAATGTTGAAATTATGAAATGAGTAAGCGTAAGTATCAAGCAAAGAAAACTTACATTCTATCTTGGTGAAGAAATTAGTGTACACAGGGTAGTTATAACACAGAGCGCAATTATGTGTATATCTTTGTATCTGGAGATTGGTTTAAAGAAATATGTCCAGTTCCCAAGTTGATAAGGGGTGAATTGTAGTGGTTCATACATTGTGTCAGCTTGAGAAGTCAATTATGTGTATATCTTTGTATCTGGAGATTGGTTTAGTGAAATATGTCCAGTTCCCAAGTTGATAAGGGGTGGATTGTAGTGGTTCATACATTGTGTCAACTTGAGAAGTTAAAAGCTGAACTAAATGGGCTCAACAATTCCACACCCTGGGCTATGGTGGCACCACTCTAGAGTGACTCATCATTTAAAAGGATGTAAAAGGAAATTGAGGAAGGGTGGAGCTTTGCATTTCCTTGGAAGAGCTCAGATCTTGGTAGTCTATTTGCTTGTTTTTTGTATTTTTAGGGAAGGGTCTATAGGGTGTTCAGGGTCTCACTACTAGATTAGACTTGTAGTGATCAGGGCTGCTTAGTCTCCCAAGAGCTGGGATTACAGGGGTGCACCACCACACCCAGTTTTAATTGCTATCTCAGCAAGCCCCTGGGTGGGTGGGGGAAGGGCTGGCTTGCAGGCCCTGTATAGAATGACCAGCCTCTGAGCCTGCTTGGAGGCACTTCAATCTGTTGAGCTATTTGGCCAGCCCTAAAAAGCTGAGAAGGATTTTTTTTGGCTGGCTCAGGCTGCCTTAAGAGCACATTGGGAAGACTTGTGGAGCTGGGGTCAAACCCCTGTCTCCTGTGCTCGACTGTGTTTGCCTGAGCAGGCACTTAAACCACGGAGCTATCCCGTAGGCCCCCAGGTCTTGGTAGTCAGCTCAGACATCATCTCCTGGCTCTATCGCAGACTCTTGGCTTCTGCCTTGGAGCCTTTAGCCTTCTGGTGTAGTCACCAGCCTTCCATCGCAGACCCATCAGCCTTCTGATAAGGACTTGCAAGGGGTACTACTACAGACCTCCAGACCTTGGACTGAATCCTTCAGTCTCCAGTGTGCAGATACTCTCCGAATGCTTCCTCAGCTGACTGCAACTGATCATTGTAAGCCAATCTTGTAATTTCTCATACATTTGTATATATAGCACAAACCCTTGTGTTACATCTTTTCCTCTAGTAAAACCCTGACTGATACAACCCAGCAATAAAAGGGCAAAAATAAATGTAAAAATATAAATATAAATGAATCCCCCAAAATATAAATGAATCCCAACATAGTTAGGCTGAGTAAAAGAAGCCAAATAAAGAGTACATACAGCATGATCTCCTTTAGATAAAATAATTCTTCCTCTTCTTTGTCTTTTTCAGACAGGGTCTTGCTGTGTAGTTCAGGCTGACCTTGAGCTCACTTTGTAGCCCAGGCTGGTCTGGAACTTAAAATGATCTTCCTGCTTTAGTCTCCCAAGTACTGGGATTACAAGTGTGTGCCACCATGCACCAGCCTCCTTTACTAAAATTCTAAAAATGTACAAACCACAGAAAGATGTCAGGAACAGCTGCACGTGGCTAAAGTTGAGAGACCCTGCCTTAAAAAAACAAATCAACAGCTGCTTGGGAGTTGGGGAAAAGCAGGAGAGGATAGGTAAAGGGGCACTAGGAAACATTTGGGTGATTTGGGGATGTTCTTTATCTTGATTTAATATTTTTATAAAATTGCCTGTGAACACCGTTGAAATTGTATTTCTAAGGATTAGTTATTTTATTTATTTATTTATTTTTTTTTTTGTCTTTTTGAGACAGGGTCTCATTATGCAGTTGAGGCTGGCCTTGAGCTCACTTTTGTAGCCCAGGCTGGTCTCAAACTCGCACCGATCCTCCTGCCTCAGCCTCCCAAATGCTGGGATTACAGGCGTGAGCCACCACGCCCGGCTAGGATTAGTTATTTTAAAATCATTTATCTGGTTCATCTTTATCAGCCACAGTATTTTAAAAATGATATAGCTTACATATCATAAAACTTATTTTATTTTGTTTTTTAAGACTGGTCTCACCAGGTAATTCAGGCAGGCCTTGAACTTGCTTATGTAGCTGAGACTGGCCACAAACTCATGGTGATCCTCCTGCCTCAGCCTCTGGAGTGCTGAGATTGTAATTGTCTTAGTTACTCCTCTCTCATTGTTGGCACATCCAAAATGAAGAAAGGAAAGGTTTATTTAGTTTTCAGTTACTGGAGGTTTCAGTCCATACTCAGCTGGCTCCAAGGCAGAGTAGCACTTGGCAGAGAGCAGTCTTTCATGGCAGTAGCAAAGATCAAGAGACCAAAGGGAGGACTAGCAGCAGCTCAAGCAGCTAGCATATTTTCCTTGCTTATGTTGTAATGTAAATTACCTGCCTCAGGCAGGTGCACCATCCACACCCACAATAGTCAATCACAAGCTCCAGAAGCCACCCATGACTGCTTGAGGCTTTGGGGAGATAGCTAGACACAAACTATAACAGTAATTATAGGCAATAGTTGACTTTTAAAATCAATAATTCAGCAATTTTAATATATTCACAAAGTAGTACAGCCATTACTGCTAATTTAGAACTTATGCTTCATTCCCAAAAGGAACCTCATGCTCATATGTAGTTATTCCTTCCTCTGCAGTGCTGCTGTAGACTGCCACTAGTTTATTTTCTCTTTCTGTGGGCTTGCTTATGTAGGACATTTGATATAAATGGCATCTTACAGTATCCTCTTTTGTGACTTTGTTACTTAGCATCCATGTTGAAGCATGTATCAGTAATTCATTCTTGTCTGCCTACATTATATAGCATTGTGTAGGTATCCAGCAGTTTTTTTATCCATTCATCAATTGATAAACATTTGTGTTTTTATACTTTTTGGCTGTTACGGATAATGCTGCTAGCAGTGTTTTTATGTGATATCTTTTCAGCTTTCTTGGTTATATAACTAGTGCGACTGCTTAACTTTTGTGGGGACTGATTTTAATATTTAAGAAATGTTTGTATGGGGGCCCGGCAGAATGGCTCAGTGGTCTAAAGCGCCTGCTTAGGAAAGCTTAGGCGGCTTTAGGGACTGTGGTTCGATCCCTGGCACCACATGCTGCGCTAGCCCTGCCCTCAGGGCAGTCTGAGCCAGCCATAAAAATAAATAAGCAAACAAAAGTTCTGAAACAAGAAAAATAAGTAAGTAAATAAATAATTTTTTTTTTTTGTCTTTTTGAGACAGGGTCTCACTGCAGTTCAGACTGGCCTTGCACTCACTTGTGTAGCCTAGGCTGGTCTCGAACTCACACCGATCCTCCTGCCTCAGCCTCCCGAGTGCTGGGATTACAGGCATGAGCCACCACACCTGCCTCAAATAAAATTCTTTTAAAAAATGTTTTTATGCTTATGTTTGGCTTAGAATAAATAGAAGATATTGTTGATCCTTTTTTTTTTTTTTTTATTGAGATGAGAAATACTGTACTTTCTTTTCAATTTGAGTTAACTTTGATGTTTCAAGATTAAACCTGGGCTCAGTGGTCTAAAGCGCCTGCTTGGGAAAGCCTGGGCGGCTTCAGGGACCGCGGTTTGATCCCTGGCACCACATACTGCGCCAGCCCTGCCCTCAGGGCGAGCTGAGCTGGCCATAAAAATGAGTGAATAAACAAACAGAGGTTCTGAAACAAGAAATAAATAAATAAACAAATAAATAAATAAATGAATGAATGAAAAAAAAAAAAAAGATTAAACCTGTCAAATAAATTTGTCTCTGGTCCTTTAAATGTTCCATCAAAACTCTCCAGTAACATTTCCTGTTGACTTTTATTGATGTTCGTTATGTGCTGAATACCCAGTTTTGTTGATGAGCTACTTTTTTCTCTTATGTTGGCTAAAGTCTGCTCAGAGACACATGACCTGCAGCTATTCCTATCTTAGTGTTGATTTGATATAAATTTGTGAATTATACTTTGTGTTGTTGTTTTTTGCTTCTTCCCCAGTCCTCTTCCTTTTTCATTTCTGTGATGATTCTTGGCTCCTCCTGTTTTGTCCCTCCCCCTTTTATGCTAGGGATTGAACCTAGAGGCTTTGTATGTGCTAGGCAAGGGTTCTACTGCAGCTATACCCGTAGACCAGGTTGTATTCCTGTTTTTAATACCCAGGGTACATGACTACTTTTAGATGAAAATAGGCCATGAATACATTTACTGTTGGTGTTATTTTGCACTAATTTATAGTTTCTAGACAGATTTTAAAATGTCTCATGCTGGGCTGGGGAGATAGTCCAAGTGTCTGCCTAGTAAGCTCAGGGACCTGAATTTGATGCCCAGTACCATGTGCAATGCTGTCTGGGCTGCATCATGCCCACCACCAAAGCTGGGCATGGTAGCACATGCCTGTAACCCTAGTGCTAGGGAGGCTGAGACAGGAGGATCACTGAGTCTAAGCTGTGTATGAGACCCTGTACCAAATAAATAAATAAGTAAAAGATTAAAAAAAGTCTTATGCTGATACTGAAGCTGCTTCTAAGCAGAACTTTCTATATTATCAATTATCTAAATAATAATTTATAGTCATTTAAAATGTAATTATCAAAGCAAATTATTGGTACTGAGTTGGTGAGTCAGTATTTTAAAATAGTTATAATGACAAAAATGTTTTAGTAATAATGAAAATATTGCCTTAGTTATAATGAAAATAATGGTTGCTTTGAGAGTTGTCCCTCCCCCCTCTGCCAACTCCCATGAGGAAAGTTTTTGGAACTTTATTTACACAGTGAGGAAATCAGTGATTTTGTACCATAGTGTACTTTAATGAGATAGATGGTTAGGAATATGGAGTTATTTGCAAGTATAGTTAAATTTAACTTTGCATTTACTTTGGAATTTTGGTTTAGGAAAAGCCTTACATTTTAGACCACTTTTCAGTCAAGAAACCAATAGTGTCTTACAGAGAATGCCATTGGAAAGCAAAAAGAAATAAGTCTGATAGAAGTACAAATGGAAGTTAAAGTGAAAAGACACTCTACCTCAGTAGAGATATCTTAAATGTTTTCATTATGCATGTTATTCTTTGCTCTTCAGGTGAGATTTTAGAGTTTTAAAAACTTAGCCACATGTAATTGCTTATGCCTCATAACAACAATACTTTGGAAGGCTGAGACAGAAGAGTCCAAGTTTGAGCCAAACCTGGATGATTTTTTGACTTCAAGACTGTCTAAAGTTTAAGAATGTAGGGGTGGGGAAGGAAAGGATGACATATATAGCTCAGTCCAGAGGCCCTAGGTTTAATTCCTAGTCTATAGCAAAGCAAACATTTTTAGCATTGTCAGCCAGAATGTGATAGAATACAACTTTTTGTACTCAGATGGAAGTATAAATTATTATAGGCATTTGGAAGGTGGTTTGAAACTATCTAGCAAAATACTTACACCCATATATTCTGTTTCTGTGCCACAGGATGTTTATATGAAGGAGAAAGAATGCCTCCCAGAACATTTTATGGAGCTACTATAACCTGGTACCAAAGCCAGACAAGGCTAGTATATTACAGTAGAAATGTAGGCCAATTTACTTGTGACCATAGATATGAAAATTCACCCAAAACACTAGATTTAGAACCAGTGCATCATAAAACAAATTGAGAATTGAGAGTTAATAGAAAATCTGTTAACATAATTTTACAGATTAAAATGAAAATTTATAATCATTTCAAAAGATGTGTGTGGTCAAATTACTCATTTCTGAGAAACAGTTTTAGTAAGCTAGCAATAGAAAGAAATTCATTTTTATCTGATAAAGGATATATATAAAACTTACTACAAAATAAAATGTTTATGATGAATTACTAGGCGTATTCTCTTTATAATTAGGAACAACAGAAGGGTGCTAGTCATTTTTTACTTTTAATATTGTATTGCAGATACTACCTAGAGGAGCTACATAAGAAGTGAAAAAGTAAGGGTTAAGAAGGAAACACCACTTTTCTTAGATGATATGGTTGTACATGCTTTTGAATTTTCTGTACAGGTAAATTAATAGAATTATTGCATTCAGCAGGTTTTTTTTTTTTAAGGTCAATATATAAAAACAGGTGCATCACTGTTACCAATATTACAGTATTTAAAGAGAATTAAAAATCTATACTTAGGGTTGGGGATATTTCAGTGGCATAGCACCTCCCTGGCAAGTGCAAGGTCTTGAATTTGATCCCCAGTACCAAAAAAGAGAAAAAAAAGATCTCAAGTTACAGGCTAGCTTGGGCAATTTAGCAACTTAAGACCCTGTCTCAAAATATAAAATAGAAGGGGCCAGGGTTATTGATTTTGTGCAAAGGCTCTGAGTTTAATCCCCAGTACTGTGTGTGTGTGTGTGTGTGTGTGTGTGTACCATTTGCAACAAAAAGCTATACTAAGATCTTTATGGAGAAAGATGCACAAGTGTTGAATAACAAAGCTATTGAAAGTAGACCTGAAATTTGGAAGTAAGTGGGGCTGGTCTGTGTTCTTGGATAAAAGACTTGGTATGATAAAAATGTTAATTGCTTGGTAGTCTATAACAGTGCTTCTCAAATTTCAGTGTACACATCAACTTAGTTTAGGAGGACTGGGTGGGGTCTGAGATTCTGCCTTTTTAATAAGTTCCCCTTTGGACTTAATGATGTTTGTTAATAGGATAAATAGATTCAATGCAATTGAAACTAACTGTCCCAATATAGCTTGTGTGGAAAACTTACCAAAGTGATTTTTAAATATATGCAAGGGGCTGGAGATATAGCTCAGTGGCACAAGTGCTTATTTGGCAAGAGCAAGGTCCTGAGTTCAATTCCTGGTACAAAATGAAAGATTTTTTTTTTTCTTTTTTTATGTATTTGGTACAGTATCTCACTATGCAGCTCGGACTTGTAGTGATCCTCCTGTTTTCAACCTCCCCAGTGTTGGTTTTACAGGCGTGCCTCACCACATCTGGACTGGGTCTTCAGCTCACTGCACCTGGGGGCAGGGCTGTCACAGCATGTGGAACTGGGAATTGAACCCTGGTCCCTGAACTTGTCAAAGCAGGCTGAGCTATCTTGCCTACCCAAAATTTTTTAAGAAGTGAAAGTGCCAAAATGACTGTGATACTTTTGGAGACTTAGTATCTAAGGTATCAAAATGGGTTATAACGTTTGTAATAATTATGATTGTAGTGTCTGTACAGGTAAATAGACTTGATAAGTAACCACAAAATTTTCATGTATACAGATTTGATATGGATATGGCCCTGAAGATGAGCAATGAAAGGAGGTATTATTTAATAAAAGATGTTAGGACAATCAATTTTTTTTGTGGAAAACAACCTAGATGCCTATGTTAAACCTTACAAAAAATTAATAGATTGAAGATTGATGTATAAGACAAAGCCTTAAAATTTACCTGAAGAAAAGATAGGAAGTTTTTATAACTTATTTATTTTGTGGTTCTGGGCATTGAATCAAGGTCTTGTGCATTCTAGGTAACTGCTATACAAGTGAGCTGAATCCTCATCCTTTATTAGAGATATTTTATTTTTGAGACAGGGTCTCACTATGTAGTTCAAGCTGGCCTTGAAGTCATTATGTAGCCTAGGTTGGTCTTGAACTTGTGGGAATATTCTTTCCTCAGCCTTCTGAGTGCTGGGATTATAGGTGTGTGCCACCATGCCTGGTTGTAGGCAATTTTTTATGTGGCTTTGTTTTGGGAAAGAATTTAAGACCACATGTGCTATGTTAAAATTAAATTTAAAGCATCTCCAAAAAATATTTTTAAATGAGCTACAGTTGGGAAAATACACTTCAAACACACACAACTGACAAAATGTTAGTATGCAGAATATATGAGGAACTACAGCTCAGTTAGTCCATCCAGTAGGAAAGTGGAGAACATGAAAAAGAAAAAATATGACTGAATATATAAAGATACTTAATTTTATAAATGTTAGAGAAATCTAACTTAAAACTACAATGAAAAGGGATAGTGAGATAGCTCATTGGACTAAGCTTGCTTAGTTAGGCAAGTGCAGGGACTGGGGTTGAAACCCCAGTACCACATGCTGTGCCAGCCCACCCATGGGTGCACTGAGCCAGTCACTGAGACTGGGCATGGTGGTATATACCTATAATCCCAGCCCTTGGGGAGGCTGAAAACAGGAGGATCACTATGAGTCTGAGCTGTGTAGTGAGACCCTGTACCAAATACACACACAAAAAAAACAATCAAACAACTGAAAAACTACAATGAAAGAGTAATGGCAGAAGAGAGACGTCAGAAACCTTGACAAAAGGTACCTAAATCAAGCTTATCAGGACACTGAAAGATAGTCAAAGATTCACTGCAGCCAAGAAAACACTTAGCTGAAAGAAGAAAGAAAAACTTGCCAACCAAGAATTCTAAATTTGGCAAAATCTACTTCAGGAATGAAGGAGAAATCAAGAAAAATAGCTGAACAATAGCTGAGAGGGGTTCGGCAGGATGGTTCAGTGGTCTAAAGCACCTGCTTAGGTGGCTGCAGGGACCACGATTCGATCCCTGGCACCACATGCTGCGCCGGCCCTGCCCTCAGAGCAGGCTGAGCTGGCTATAAAAATAAATAAACAAAAGTTAAAAAAAAAAATAGCTGAGAGAATTTCTTACTTAACAAATCTGCCCTACAAGAAATAGTAACAACGATCTTTTCAGGCTCACAATAAATTTAGTTACTAAATTTACTTTCTGGCATAAGGCTAAAAAGTACTCATTTATTTTTTTATTTTATTTTATTTATTTATTTTTTTTTTTTGTGGGACTGGGGTTCAAACTCACGACCTTGCACTTGCCCAGCAGGCACTTGTGCCTCGGAGCCATCTCCCCAGCTCCCCTAAAGTACTCATTTAAAATAAACTCTTCTGTTCTTGAACACCAAAACCAAAAATCCCACTAAACTTTTAAAAAGTGGAGGAAACAAATAGTCCTGTGACATCAAGTACTTGTTAAGATGTGATGTATTAGAAACTTTTAAGCATTGTCAGGTTGATTATACCATTTTGGAAAACAGTCTGGTACTACTTGGTAAAGTTGCAGACATGTAGACCATCACAGTAGTTGTTTTGCTTGTTTGTTTATTTATTTTGGTACCAGGGATTGAACTTAGGACCTTGCATTTGCCAGGCAGTTGCTTATTCTACAGGGCTATCTCCCTACTAGTTGAATAAACAAAAAGGAGTGGGAATATAGCTCAGTGCAAAGACCCTGGGTTCAATCCTTGATACTGCAAAAAGAGATAAGTTCTCATAAGAAGACATAATTGTCACAGCTGCCGTTTAAAATAGCAAAAACTGGAAACAATCCAAAAAAAAAAAATGTAGGTGTTCATTGAATATGCAAAATAATTTTTGAAAAGTATGGCATAAAATGTGTGAAGGGGAGTGGACAGTAGTTATGTGCATCAGTATGTGCCAGAGAAATTTATAAGGAACATTTATTTGGGGATACAAACATTTACAGAATAAATATTAGAAAAAAACCATGGAACGAAAAAAATTTAAGGTAGCGATTGCTTCTGAAAGTTGAGAGAGGGATGCACAAAGAATTACCATAGCTTTGATGATGGAAGAGATAGATGAAAATGTTTTGTTTTCTTGTACCTTATTCTTTATGTGTGTTTCCCCTCAGCTCTGTTCGGGTATGGGGGATTGAACCTAGAGCTTTGTGTGTGAGGCAAGTGTTCTACTACTGAACTGCATGTCTTAACATTTTTATGTTGAGGCAGAGTTTCATTACACTGTGATTGAATTTGGAATCCTCCTACTTTAGCTTCCCAAGTAATTGAGATTGTAGGTGGATTCTTCTGCCAAACCACTCCACCCCATTTTAGTGATAAAAATATACACAACAGAACACTCTTATCAGATATTCCTAGACTGCTGTGTTACAACTTTAATGCAGCCTAACTGATGTGCATTTTTCATACATCAATGTGATGTATTATAACTTTAAATGTTATATAAAATAAAAAGCACCTGTGCTATGCTGCTGTTGAAAACAGTAGTAATAACTTTTTAAATAGTACAAGCTTATTTTTTTCCTCCTTTCCGGTTATCTTTAGCTGTCATCTCATACAGTTTTCCTTTTCTGGGTGAGTGAGTTGGGTTTGTGTTTCTTCCCACTAATGAGTAAAATTATTGGAGCAGGTGATTCTTTTTCCTTTCAGAATCTTTTTTGTTCACTCTTAGAGTCTAGCAACTCCCAGAAGGTAATTAAGACATGATAGGTACAGGCATAAGAATTATTTGTTGAATGAATAAATGTTTGTGTGTTGAAGTAATATGACTTTCAAAAACAAAAACCTGGGTGTATGTATGTATAATGTGCATACATGTGTATAGATACATGAAATGGCACACAGACACAAACAGAAATATTTAAAGATCTGGAATTGTGCATCCCAAATCAATCTCTGGTACAGGAATAGAGTTGGGAGTAGAGGTTGATCATGGCTAAGTAAATGAAAACTATTGCATCTTATATTTAATATTCTGGATTTATATTTCTATAACATAAATTTTGTATTTTTAAGAAGGGGGAAACATTTTGAAGATCAGAAGCAAACTGTAAACATCAGAACTTGAAAATATGAGTGAAAAATAACATTGGTGCTTATTAAAGCCTAGAACTTCTAGAGTTGGTTGAGCAAGTAATTAGAGTAAGATTGGTGTAGGGTAATAATAAAACTTTTCTGTTTGACTTGAAACTTGAAAGCAGGGCTGG
This sequence comes from Myocastor coypus, assembly GCA_004027025.1. Lineage (NCBI taxonomy): Eukaryota > Metazoa > Chordata > Mammalia > Rodentia > Myocastoridae > Myocastor > Myocastor coypus. Next base: position 27,277 of record PVJA010015212.1, on the reverse strand, counting down.
TGAGAAAGCTCAGCAGTTTAAAGTGCCCACTTAGGCAAGCTTATGCAAAGTGCAGGGTGCATGGTTCACAGTTCGATCCCTGATACCATATACAGTGCCAGCCCTGCCCCCAAGGTGGGCTGAGCCAGCCACAAAAAAAAAAAAAAAGAAACATGAAAGCAAAGCAAATTAATATACTAGAGTTATATACTTGATGGATTGAGTATATCAGATGTTATTCTGTAGCTCTTTTGAGATATCCATTATTTAGAAAAATAAAACATTTTAAGATCTTTTTTCCTCCAGTTCCCTTTACATAATGATTCATGCCCCCCAGCCTTCCCCCATTTTAGTGATAAAAATACAGTATGCACCACAGAGTGCTCCTGTCAGACACACCTACACTACTGAGGTACAACCCTAACATGCGTAGGTCTTGGCAGAAATGTCGTGTCATTTGTGGCACAACATAAGAATACAGTGTTTTTCTGAATGGTTGATCATGCTTAGGACAAAAGCAGATGATAACCCTTGGCTCATTTGTATTTCTGAAGGGTAAACTAGTCAGAGACATGTAAATATGAACTAAATGTTAAGGAATGGGGCCAGCTACTGGCTTGCTTATTTCTATATTGAGAAAATTAATTTTTGTCAATTTTTACATTTACTCCCCATACTTTATGAACTTTGAAGATTCCTCTCTACTCACTCACGAAATTGGGGAAGCATACTTTATTATTTTGGAGCTGCTGAATTTTGAAATGTTAAAAATTATCCTTTCATTATTCATTTTCCTAATGTGATTGACTTATGTTTTTTACTAGCTGTGGGACCATTTGGATCAAACAATGTTTTTCCAAGATTTTAGACCATTTCTGAGTAGCAATCCACTGGACCAAGATAACAGAGCCAATGACAGAAGTCACCAAACTCATACTGACTTCTGGGGACCAAGTCGGCCTCCAAGGTTACCAATGACACGGAGATATCGGTCTCGAGGAAGTACTCGTCCTGACAGATCTCCAGCAATTGAAGGGTGAGTTTTTAAGTTCTCTTTAAATGAGGTTTCAATGAAGGACATATGGACATAATCTGATCCTTATAAGGTCCTGATATATATGCTGTTTGTGGGCAAGAAGGAATTCAGACAAGATAAAGAGCCAAATTGAATATCTGTACTCAACTAATATCAATTAATCATTGTTAATAAGCTACAGAGCGATGAAAACTAGTATTACAGGTTTCTGGTTAATATTTTTTGTTAAGCTCTCAGATTAAAATATAATCTGTTTATAAAAATTTTAGAAAATACTGAAAAACATGTAGAATATATTGAATAATGTTAGGACTCAAAGATCTGTCCTATGTCTCAACAGATTAGAGCAATGGGCCTAATATGAAATATGATAAAAAATGTAAAGTCTTGTTACTATAGTAACATTCAAGCAACAGATTTGTTGAGTAACTTTTCATGTATGGGGGGCACTGGGATGAAATAGAGAAAAAAGATATAGTTTTTAATCTCATGGATACATTTGGAAGCAGTAATTTTCAATGTTTCCTGTTGGTGCAGTACTGTATATCATGCTTAATTGCATCTGATGTATAAGGAAGTAGGTACTGTTGCAATTTGCACCTTATACATTGATGGTAAATCTTTTAGAACTTTCATTGATAATAAACAGCCCACAGCAGCACACATACTATATGTTTGCCATCACTGTTACATAGGAATAAGCTAAGACTCAAAGAAAGTAATAGCCACCCCAGGATTCTGTAACCTGGGGCCACATGAATTTAGTGATATATTCTCAGATACAGTGGTTACTAGGAATGAGTAGCTATATTATTTTAAGTTAATTAAAAGTTAATGGAATTTGAAATTCCTCACTTCCACTTGCCACATTTTAAGGGTTCAAAGGCCCCATATAGCCAGTAGTTATCACATTTGATAGCACAGATTATAGAACATTTCCATCATCTCAGGAAGTTCTATTGGACAGTCACGTTCCAGAACCTACAGTCTCGTCACCCCTCCCCCAGAATACTGCTAACATTTATAATACTTGCTTTAGCACGTATCTTTCCAAGTACATTTCTGTCATCTTTAGCTTTGTAATTTCAGTCAGCTAGAGACACTCTTTTTAGAACAGGTACAAGTTAGAGGAAATATTGTTAATTGGATCAAGTAGGATAAAGATCTGAAATCTTAGACTATTTTAATAGCCTTAGGAGCCCAAAACTAAATCTGCTGTATCCCACATCGGCTAAACTATTTCTAGATTATGTTCCCTTCTGTTTGAAACCAAGTTGTACAGCTTAAGAGGCTGTTTTTTGTTTTTTTAAATTTCATTTATTTATTTGAAATACTAGGGATTGAACTCAGGACCCCGCGCTTGCCATATAGATAGGCACTTATTCTACTGAGCTATCTTCCCAGCCTTGTTTTTTAAAATTTTAAAGAGGGGGAAAAAAAAATCCAAATTTCCAAACAAAATAGTAGGGTAACAAACGGTTGATATATTGCATAGTGTTATCTTTTTTTTTAAGGGAGGAAAGGTTTATTTAGCTTGCAGTTTGTGGAGGTTTCAGTCCATAGCAGAGTGCTATCTTTAAATTCGTTACTCAAGGTACAAGATATAGTCTCTTAATTGTTGATCTAAACACCAGGACATTTTTCCTCCTCTCCCACCCGCTGAATCAGAAATTTTGGATCACTGTTGTGGTCCACTTTTTCTTACTTCTCTAGTAGGGAATGTTTAAGCCCCCCAGCAGAAAAACTCCTAAATACACTCATTTGTGTCCCTGCAAGTAAAGTGCATTTAATCTGTTACGTTGTCAGTGCTTTTGATTAGTCTTTTGTTTTGCATTTCCTCGGGAAATATTTTAAATTTTTATCACATTTCACTGTATAGATGCTGATATCAGCAGTCCACTTGTCTTCTCTGTTAGGAAAATTGGGGCCTTCAATGTAAACTCAAATCACTGTGTCTAGCTTCTATTGTTAATATTCATTGCTCTCTCCAGTCTTCTTAGGTGAAATAGTCTTTCTTTTATTCAGAGCAAGGCCATGAGGTCATGTTACTGATCCATTCATTCATTACCTGTCTCTTCTGAGATTTTGTCCCATTTTTCTCTTTCTGCTCCCCCCCAATGCCTATTGGCTGCCCTTCTAATCTTTAGTTTTATAATTTACAAACGTGGTTATATATTAATGTTACTGAAGATATTTTTTAAAATACTGCTACCTGGGCCTCATTCTAGGGACTATGATATAAGTTAGTCTTGTATGAGGCCCAGGCATTGATAATTTATAAAAGCTTTGAGGTTATTATTGTCTCCAGACTTGAGAATCATTGCTCTAATTACTGCCTAATGTATCTTTTCCTTTTCAATGAACTTTATTGAGATATCTACATTTACTCTATATGATTTCCCATTTCAATTACTATAATCTGCTTCTCCTTTCACTAAAACCCTGCTTACCTTCTAATGACAAACCTAGCTAGTATATGAAAATCTTTATGGGATAAATCCAATCAGAATTCAACTTGTAGCCGGGCGTGGTGGTGCACGCTTGTAATCCCAGCACTTGGGAGGCTGAGATGGGAGAGTGAGAGTTCAAGACCAGCCTGGGCTACAAAACTGAGCTGAAGGCCAGCCTGAACTGTACAGTGAGACCCTGTCTCAAAAAGACAAAAAAAAAAAAAAAAAAGAAAAGAAAAGAAACAAAAGAATTCAACTTGTTTGGTCTTTTTCTTTCTTTTTTTTTTTTTTTTAAATAGCTGGCTCAGCCTGTCCTGGGGTGGGGCTGGTGCACCTTGTGGTGCTGGAGATTGAACCACAGTCCCTGCAGTTCCCTAAGCTTTCCTAAGCAGGTGCTTTAGACCGCTGAACCATCTTGTCAGTCCCTCCACTCCAGTTTTGATATCAAAAACATCTCCTAGTGGTTGAGAGCCACTTATCTGTAAGTTCTGTGTGGCCACCCAAGCCCTCTCAGAGCTTTAACAATTACCTGTATAGTAAGGAATCTCAGATCCATGTTTCTGTTTTGATCTATCTGCCGCCTCTGCGCCTCTGTGCCTCTCAGTTTACTGTCCTATTAGCAGTTGAACTCAGAACCTCACACTTGACAAGGCTTGAGTATAAAACTTTTTTTTTCTTTCTTTTCAATGCTAGAAATTAAGCCAAGGTCTTATTTGTTGTGCTAGGCAGGAGCTGTACAGCTGAGCTTCAAAGCTTCCCAGTAGACATTTACATGTGAATAGTATGCCATAGATACTTCAAACTAGTAACAACTTGAGCTTTTTCTTTCCAAACCTGATCTTTTTTATTTCTGATTTTGATTAAGAGTGTCACTCCCTATCCAATTTAGAAACCTAGGCATTAACTTTAAGGTATTTTTGTCTCTCAGTTGTGCTTATCCGGTTAGTCACTCAATCTTTTGATTTTTTTTTTCAAATTTATCTAGCTGTTTCCCCTTGTTTTACTTCTTTTCTTTTCTTGTGCCAGGGATTGAACTCAGGACCCTGAGCTTGCCAGGCAAGTGCTTATACTGAACTGTTTCACCAGCCCTACATCTACCTTGTTTCTTTCTTGCTTGCACTGTTGTATTCACTTACTGATTCTTTTCCTTCTCAAGACTTTGCCATTTTAAAACCTAGTCTCATATTACTGTCGTGGAATTTTCTACCTAAATTTTCTTTTTTATTTTCTATTTCTTGTATTTTAGGGAAAGGTCTTCAGGGTGTTCAGTGTCTCACTACTAGATTGGATTTGTAGTGATCCACCTGTTTACAGCCTCCCAAGAGCTGGGATTATAGGCACCTGTCACCATACCCAGTCTTCTACCAAAATTTTTAAATACATACCAACTCTGCTACTTTAAGCCTGTTATCATAGGGCCCATAATTTGGCTCTTATATGTTTTGGAACCATCCCAACCTCGTTACCAGACTTACAGTTTTCTACATGTACTGTGCTGTCCAGTTCTTGTGTATTTTTATTTAATGTTTTATTAGGGAGAAATACTTCTAGTGCTTTCATAACCCAATTAGTCTTCCACCAAGACTAGGAGACTTTCTATGACCTTTTAGAAACTATATCAAATATTTTTCCTTTGTACTTCACATAGACTTTTTCTGGAAGATACCATCAATTGAACTCAGGACCTTATACTTACTGTCTCCCCAACCCTTCCCATAGCACTTTATGCATTTCTCTGTCATAGTTCCAATTCTGTTATACCTGTGTGAGCTGAAGCTATATTGATACTATTAGCAGTCATTGACCACACTATGCCACACCTAACATCTTTTTTCTCTTTAATGTTTCCAATGATCTTATAAGGAAAAGTAAGGCTTTTACCTTGTTAGACTCAATACTGGTTAGTTACCTCTTGTATAAGAAATTGCTCCAGAATTTGCTAAGTAATAATTGTATATTCAGTTTCTTTGGGTTGGTAATCATGGGCATAGATCCTATTTTGTCTCTGCTGTGTGAAGTCTGGAATGACCTACAAGACTTAAAACTTTGGACCTGGAATCATTTGATTACATGTCTGTTGATAGATGCAAGCTAGTGCCTGGGAGATGTGGTTTGTGTTGTCATCTGGTGCTAGTTATTCAGGTTTCTGCCACTGTAACAAATACCAAAGTTGAATCAACTTAAAAGGAGGACAGATTTATTCTGACTCATGTTTTCAGAGGTCCATGACTGATTAGCCCCATTTAGGCCTATCATAGAGTGGGTGTGGAAGAGAGGAGGCATGTTCACCTCATGGTAGTAGGAAAAAAAAAAAGGAAAAAAAAAAAAAAGGAGGACCTTAGCCAATCCCAGTATCCCTTTCTAGGACACTCCTCCAGTGACCTAGCTTCCTTTCACTAGGTCTTCTTAAAAATTCTACTACCTTCTAGTAGTGCTATCAGATGGAGCAAGCCTTTAACACAGTGGCCTTTGGGAGATATTCCAGATCCATATTGCAGCAGCAACTGATGAATGCTAGTTCTTTGTATGGTAGTTTTGTTTTTATTTGTTTTTTTTAAGATGTTCATTAATTTGTCCTTGTCTGATTCTTCATTCACTGATGGTTCTGGCCTGAATTATTACTATAATGTTTGCTTCCATTTCTATTTATTTACTTACACTTATTTCTGTTTCTGTAATTCCTTCCAGATGTTAGGCATTCTTCTGTACAAAAGAGATTTTTTCATATCCCTGCCCTACTTCACCTGGCTACTTATTTATTTTAGCATGAACTTAAGCATTTTTATAGTTCAAGATTTTTTTTGATGCTCAGATCCCAATTTGGTCAGAATCATTAGTTCTAAACATTTTAAACAGTAGCTCTTGTTCAAGGGCCTTAAATTAATAATGATGTTGGTATTGAAGAAAATGATAAATTTTATTTTTCTGGTTATCAGTTGATGGTTTCTAGCCTGTTGGACAGTTTTTGCAAGGGTTCCTTTAGTGGAAATAAAATACTCTAACTACAACACAACATAGTATGGGCCCTTGGGCAGCCTTAGATCCAGCCTTAGAGAAAAAGATTGAAAATAACATTATTGAAATGCCTAGACTTTTTCAGGCACCTAGCTATGTATACTTCTCTCGTAGACTTTTTTTTTTTAAATGATACCAGGGATTTGAACTTGGGGCCTTGCCCTTGCCAGCTAGGTGCTTATGCAGTGAGCTATATGCCTGGCTCGTGTCATAGAATTTTGTTTGTTTGTTTTGAGACAGGATGTCATTATGTAATCCAGGCTGGCCTTGAACTTGGTGGGGGGAATCCTCCAGCTTCCTGTGTGCTGGGATTACATGTGTGTACCACCACACCCAGCCTCTCACTGAGTTTTAAAAAATTCTTTAGAATTTATTTCTTTTTTGGTATGTTTGCAGTATATAATGAGCATATTCATTGTGGGGAGTTGGTACGTGTACATGTACTTTTTAATGCTTTCTACACCCCTTGTTTCTTGGTCCCATTTCCATTTGCAAAGGATATGTCCCTGTTTTCCTATTGCCTATCCTTTATTTTGTTGTTATTTTATTACAGATTTCTTGTATAAGGGAAATTATACTATACTTAAGCTTGTATGTCTGATTTGCTTTCTGTTGTTTTTTTTTTTTACTACTAGAGAGTAGGAAAAAGACAAACTTCCTTTTCTTAATTTCCCTTACGGATAATCAGATCACTTTTGCAGATATTATCTTATTCATGTAGCTTATAACCTGATTTAACAGAGGCTTTAAAAAAAGTTTTTTCTTACATATAAAAAAAAGTCACATGGGAGCTGAAAACACTGAGAAGCCAGACACTAAGGAGAAGAAACCTAAAGCCAAGAAAGCTTCTACCAGTAATGCTGATAAAAAGGGTAAGGCAAAGAAGGCAAAAAAGTTGAAGAAGGGGCAGCTTCACTGCAGCTGAAATCCTGTCCTGGTCAGAGGAATTGGTAGATACTCCCAGTCTCCTATGTATTCCAGAAAGACTTTGTACAAGAGAAAGTACACAACTGATAAAGGTTGAGAAGGAAAAGGAGAAAATTCTTGCTACCATCACAAAGCCAGTTGGTGGGTACAAGAATGGGGGTACCCGAGTGGTCAAGCTTTGGAAAATACCAAGATACTACCCTACTGAAGATATGCCTTGAAAGCTCTTGAGCCACGGCAATAAACCCTTCAGTCAGCATAAGAGAAAAATTCAAGCCAGCATTACTCTTGGCACTGTCTTGATCATCCTCACGGGGTGTCATGGAGGCAAGAGAGTGGTCTTCCTGAAGCAGTTGGACAGCAGCTTACTACTTGTGACTGGGCTTGTTAGCCTTAATCATGTTCCTTTATGAAGAACACACCAGAAATTTGTCATTGCCTCTTCTACAAAAATTGATATCAGCAAAGTGAAAATCCCCAAGCACCTCACTTCAAGAAGAAAAAGCTGCAGAAACCCAGACATCAGGAGGGTAAGATCTTTGACACCGAGAGAGATACCAGATTTCAGAGCAGCGCAACGTGGATCAGAATGCAGTGGACTCACAGACTTTAGCAAAAATCAAAGCTGTTCCTCAGCTCTGGGGCTACCTGTGATCCATTTTTGCTCTGACAAATGGAGTTCATCCTCATAAATTACTGTTCTAAATTTCTTACTAAGAACCTAGTTAAATAACTGATACATTTAAAAAACAAAAGCAAAAGCAAAAAAAAAAAATCAATTGACAGATTCTTTCTCAACCATATCAGTGTTGAGGCTCCATGATTCTTTTGGTTTTTTCCCCCAGGCTTACTCATTTAATATATTTGAAGAAGGAAAGGTCTTAATTTTTTTAAAAATGGTTTTCTACTTCTCCACCTACCACATCCCCTCTTCCAAAAAATTCCATTCAGTGAACACTGTGTCACATGCTCCATGCCCCCAACTATAAGTAAAACGGGGAAAGCATAGATTTAGTTTTCTAACCTTTATTGTGAGAAGTAACTAGGGAGAGGAGGATATGGAGAAGGGATTTAGACTCACAGTAGATTTAGCCACCATGTTTGCTAAGTAGCTGTTTTATTAACTACAACTAAAAGAAAAAAGGCATAGGGTCCCAGATTGATTGTACCATAGAGTATTTATTTAATATTTAACAGTGGTTTAACAGCCCTGTGATTTTTGTTTTCCTATCACTTATAAAATACAGCAACTCTGGTTATGTTTCTGTGGGTGTCATCAACTACAGTTGTGGCTTTGAGTGTTTTCTATGCTTCGGTCATTTTAGTAATTTCTAATTGATTGATTGATTTGGTACAGGGTCTCACTACACAGCTTAGACATGTAGTGATCCTCCTGTCTCAGCTTCACCAGCCCTAGGATTAGAGGCATGCACCACCACACCTGGTCTTGGTGGGTTGGCACATCATGCTTTTGGCTCTGGGGCTGACATGACATGTAGTACTAGGGATCAAACCTGGGTCTTTGCACTTGCCAGGTAGGTACTTAGACTGTTGAACTTTTTCCCCAGCCTCATTTAATTTCATGATGAATTTTCTCCTGTGTATCAACATCATTATTTAATACCTTTCTTTAAATAGTCCCACTAGTTTTTTTTCCCACTAATTTTTTAAAATTTACTGGATTCATTTTCAAAGGAAATTTTATGTTCTTTATGTGTGCAAACATTAACTGTATATTCACTGGCCATTTTATTCATCTTTTTTTGCCAAATAGAGACCACTTCTTGACATAGGAACAAAAATTGTTCAATATTGCTTTGTGAAGCTTTTTGAAGTAGAGGGTATTGGCATATAACCCTTTCCTCATTATTGAAACCCAGAAGATCTACTAGGACATCTAAGAAAATTTTTCCTTTCACAAGCAAAATACCTGCAGCAAATTCCTGTTCTTTACTTCCTCTGTAAGGATATCATGCTTCAAAGGTTGTAGTCATCTTCCACCCACGTGTGGGCAACATGGCTGGTGCCTGTGATGGTAGCGTAGATTAATGGAAAGGTGCATTTTACCTTGAGGAGTTGTACCATACTTGGAACTGTTTGTGTCTGGAGTATTGGTTAAATAAGGTAAATATATGTCTTTGCAGTGTAAGCCATTTTTGATTAGATACCTGTTTTTGATATTTAAAATATTAAAATACTAAATTTTAAAGTCAATGAAAATTTAAAAATCAGGCTGGGGATATAGCTCAGTGGCATAAGCACCTATTTGACAAGCACAAGGTCCTGAATTCGATCCCTGGTACTGAAAAAAAAAATAAAAATCAAACATTGATAAAATATGTTTAAGTTCCTATAAATGGGCTTCTATTTCTTCTTAGCTAATGCCTCTTCTGCTTTTACTGCCTCCATTGTAGCATACTGACCTTTTCTGTACTTGATCTGTTCTTTTCAGCCACAGGCCTTAGCATATTTTGTTTCATCTCTCAGAGCTGTTAGAATGTTCTGTGTCTAGTCTTCCCCACAACCCTTAGATTAACTCAGACCCTCTTCTCAGATTTGATATCAGGTATCACTTCTTCTGAGAACTTTTCCTGGTGTTGCCACATCTTTTATATTCCTTGGAGAGCTCCGTGTACTTCCCATTAGCACTAGTTGTAGAAGCAGTGTTCTTTTTGTGTGGTGCTGTGGTTTGAATGTCCCTTCCTAAACTTGTATTGAACTTTAACTGCCACTCTGATAGTAGTGGGAGGTGGCAGCTTTGAGAGGTGATGAGTTTGTCAGAGTCCTGCCCTCACAAGTGAATTGCCTTGATGGGGGGTTTGGTCAGTTATAAAAGTGGCCTGTCAGTCTGTCCTGGGTCCTCACTTGCCTTTCTTCTGTGAAAGACAGAGCAAAAAGGCTCTCATCAAATGTAGCCTCATCTTGATCTTGTATTTCCTAGACTCAGAATGATGAACTGAGTAAATGTTGATTATTATAATTTACCTAGTCTGTGTATTCTGTTATAGCAGCTAAAGATGCACCAAGACATAGAGTTATTGCCTTTCTGCTTTTAGATTGTTAAGTTCAAGCAAGACAGGGACAATTAATTAGTCCTCTGAATCCTAATACCTAACATACAGTACATCATGAAAGAAAATTTCCCGAATTTTAAAATGTTAGTGAATTCATGCATTTTCTTTTGAGTGTAACAGTTACTACTCTTAATCTTATGTTGTTACCTAGACTATACTAAACTGAATTCCAAGTATTGTTGAAGCAGCAATGGATGGTGGGTGATAGATGAGCATATGAGGTATTGTTAATTTCCATTGGCCATTTGAATAATGTGGGGAAGTTTTGAGATTCTGAGTTATCAAGGCTCTCTAAATCCTCAGTAATATTATCTCTGATTTTCACATTAAAAAACAGGAGGCTTTTGAATGAAAATAAATATGTAACTATTGAATTTGTTTTGAAACTGTATTATATAAAATTAGTTGATGGTAGTATACCTGTTTTGGAGGATGCTGCCCTAACATTCTCATTTCAAGTATATACTTAAGAAGAAACCATTAGGCTGTGGATACATCTCAGTGGCAGAGTGCTTACTTAACATGTGTGCCACCCTGGTTTGATTCCTAGCACTGCAAGGCGGAAAATAGCCAGCCTTAGAGATACATAAAGATATATTTTAAAATGTTTATTATATATATTTAGAAAAGAAAAATTAAGTTTATATGTCTTTATACTTGTAATTTTTTCACAGTTCCTTAGGACAAAAATAGTGTCTAATTTTTAGATAATTAGGTCTCTTTAAGCATCTAGTTTTCTCATATAATAATATGTCTTCATCTTTCTATACTATTAGTTCTGTCTAGGTTAATATTGAAAACCAGTGATATAAAGTAGAAGTCTATTATATATTTTCTCTCAATATGTTATCTTCATGTCTGTCACCTTTCTTTTGTCTCTGTAGAATATGGTTTCCTATGTTCCTATCATGATAGCAGTATTAAGCTCTCTTTATAAAATTAAAATGGATCCAGAATTTCAAAACTATTAGAGAATGTATGTCAGAATATGTCATTCGTTAGGCTTCATGGAGTTTCTGGCCCTGATTAGGTTTTATGCCCACATCTCTGGCAGGAGATTATTGTGTTTTGTTTTGTTTTGTTTTGTTTTGTTTTTTAATGTATTTGGTACAGGGTCTCATTACAAGCTCTGAGTCATAGTGATTCACCTGTTTTCAACCTCCCCAGTGCTGGGATTACAGTCGTGTGCCACCTTGCCTAGTCTCAGTGACTGGCTCAGTGTGGGCCAGTATGGCCAGTGCAGCATGTGTACAGGGGATGGAATCCCAGTCCCTTTGCTTGCTTAAGCAGGTGCTTAGTCTGCTGAGCTGTTTTGTTATCCCATTCTTGTCTGTTTTTAAGGTAAGATTCTAATTTCTTCACCAAATCCGAATCCAGTTATTTGCAGCATGATTTATTGAATAATCCATCTGCTTTGAAATATTACCTTCATTATGTATGCATTTTATATTCATCTTTTTTGGGGGTATATATATATATATTTTTATTTATTTTTTTTTTTTTTTGTGGGACCAGGGTTCGAACTCACGACCTTGCACTTGCCCAGCAGGCACTTGTGCCTCGGAGCTATCTCCCCAGCCCCTTGGGGGTATATTTCTTAACATATGCCATATTGCCTTGCTTTTTTTTTTTTTTTTCCTAATACTGAAGATTGCTTGCCAGGCAGGTGCTTATGCCTCTGAGCTATTTCCCTGGTTCCTTGTTGTTGTTGTGTAATACATTTTGATACTCAATTGGAAAAGATCTCTTCATCATCATTCTTTTCTAAAGACTTAATAGTTTTCTTATGTTTATCCTTCCAAGTAGATTTTAGATAACCTACCAGTCTCTGCTCCCTATATTAATTTGAGGATCATCGGCACTTTCAAATTTTTAAAAATTTTTTAATTTTAATTTTTTTTATTTTTTAGAAAGTATAAATCAGAAAAAATTACAAGTGATACAGAATTTCACTTAACAAAGTAATATGAATTTCACAGTATTTGTTGTACTACACAGTGTTGTCTTCGAAACAGTTATTCATATTATCAGATATATGCATGTAAAATGGGAAGAAAGGAATTTATAAGAAATTAAGAGAAAAAGTACAATTGAAAAAAGGGAGATAAAACAAATTAAAGCTTAAGCTGCTCCTTCCCATAGACCAGCTGAAATGCATAGTACAGTTGTCCAAAACATCCTGCTTTTATACACAGATAGATCTCTTTCCCCTACTCCTTCTCCTGTCCTGTTCAACCTTGTTCCTTTTTAGCAAGTTCATTCCCTTTTCTCAGTATCCATTGTACCCTTCAGATCCATATTGCTCTTTCAGGTTTTCACACTAAGGAGACAGTATGATGTTTGCACATGTAGGTTTGATTTATTTCACTTAAGAGTATATTTTTTTAAGCAATACTGAAACTTTTAATTTAGGCCTAAGACTTGTTTCAATTTAAATAGATTTTATTTTTTAGAGCAGTTTTGGGTTCACAGCAAAATTGAGCAGAAGATACAGGGCATTCTTTTGGTGTCCTTCACTAAAAGATTTTTGTTACCTGTTATTTTGTTCCGTCGTGAAATTCTTTGAACTTAATAGGTTTTCATTTTATTCTTTAGGCTAGCAGTCATATTGTCTAGAAATACAGATTGTATCTTTCTCTCATATTTTCTTATGTGTCATTGATTGTCCTGTCAAAACATCTTATAGTAGGTACTCCATTTTTCTGCCTTGAGTGGAACTGAAAGTGTTTTCTTTGTTAGAGCATGTGTGTGCTTTATATTTAAAAAGTTTTAATTTTATTCCTAATTTCAAGGGACTTAATGACTTTTGCTTTTATTATGCACCTTTTGGGATTCCATCAAAATGACTTTATAGCTTTTTTCCCATTAAACAATTAATGGATTTTATGAACAGATTTTCTGATGTTGAGTTAATCCCATGAACTTTGAATAAAAACTGCTGTGACAAGCAATGTTAATATACTATTAATTTAGTGGAATTTTTTCCACAGGTTTTTATTTAATTAATTTATTTTTTATTTTTTATTATGGCCGGCTCACCTGCTCTGGGGGTGGGGCTGGCACAGCATGTGGTACCAGGGATCGAACCACTGTCCCTGCAGTTGCCTAAGCTTGCCTGAGCAGGCACTTCAGACCACTGAGCCATCTTGCTGGCTCCTAATTTAGTGGAATTTGTTTCTAATCTTTAAATTAGGTTTTTTATTTATTTATTTTTTCTTGTTTCAGAACTTTTGTTTGTTTATTTATTTATTTTTATGGCTGGCTCAGCTTGCCCTGAGGGCAGGGCTGGCGCAGCATGTGGTGCCAGGGATCACCGCAGTCCCTGCAGCTGCCTGCAGGCACTTTAGACCACTGAGCCATCCTGCCGGGCCCCCGGAATTAATTAATTAATTAATTTATTTATTTACTTATTTTTCTTGTTTAAATTAGGATTTTTGCTTCTATTGAAAAGGAGGCTGGTCTTTAATTTTTTCCTGTTGTCATTATTGAGTTTTGGTGTCAGGGTTATATTACTGTTATAAAATGAATGAGGGCCAGTAATAACAGTGCATGCCTTTAATCCCAGCACTCTGGGAGAATAAGGCAGGAGGACTGATTGCAAATTTGAGACCAGCCTGTGCAATTTGCCTGTGGTAAAAATAGAAATAGAAATACAGAATAGAAATTACAGGGCTGGTCAGATAGCTTAGTGGATTGAAGCACTGCCTAGGTAGACACAGGGTCCGAGGTCAATCCCTGGTGTATTGTGCTGGCCCTGCCCCCAGCTGCATGCTGAGACAGAGATTGAGACTTGACATGGTAGCAAACACCTAGAATCCCAGAACTTGGGAGGCTGAAAACAGGAGGATCACTGCAAGTCCCATCTCTGTATAGTGAGACCATGTAGACCCTGTAATAAATAAAAAGAAGAAAATATTAAAAAGAAATAGAAATTACAAAAACAGGGGGATCCTGGGACTATAGCTAAGTGGGAAGGCCCTGGGCTCATTTCCTATCCATAACCAAAAAACAATAAAAACATCAGAGAAAATTGCTGTCTTGTGGTTGAAAATAGTTTTTGTTTGTTTTCTTTGGGTGATATTTGGGGTTGAACCCAGGACCTTTACGCCGAACTGTACCCACAGACCATTTTTTATTTTGAGACAAGGTCTTAACTGAGTTGTTCAGGCTCTAAGGTTTGAATTTATGATCCTCTGGCCTCATCCTCCCAGAATTCTTGGAGTGAAGGTATGTGCCACCATACCCAGCTTGGGAATAATTTAAGTAACATAGAAATTACTTATTCTTTAAAGGTTTATAAATTACTTGTATTTATCTGAGACTGACATCTTTATTTTCATTGTATGACAGTAACATAATTCTGATAATCAAAACCCAGTAATAATAACAGAGTGATTACAAATGCTTTACTTAGGGATTAATGGCCCAGTGTGGTGTTTTATTCATCTGTATATTCCTTTTATGATAGTCTGCTATGATAGTAGATACCAAACATACTTTTAATTAATGAATAATTTCTAAGAAGTACATAGAACATGAATTAGGACTAGTGAGAACTAAGAGTATATGTTGGAAAGTAATCTAGGTGCTTCAGCAGTAAATCTTCACTTAAATCATATGGAAAAGATACTGTGAAGACCCCCCCCCCTTTAATGTATTTGGTACAGAGTCTTACTATGCAGCTCAGACTCATAGTGATCCTCCTGTTTTCTGCCTCCCCCGTGCTAGGATTACAGGTGTGCACCACCACTCCTAGTCTCAGTGGTAGGCCAGTGCAGCATGTGGTGCCAGGAATTTAACCCTGTCCCTGCACTTAGTACACTGAGCTATCTTGCCAACCCTAAGAATTTGAGACATAGGTAAATTGCCTAAGGGTATACAAGGCAATTAAATGTATATTAGAGCTAGTAAAATGCAAAAATGGGATTGTATTTATAAATACATACTTAGAAATTTTTTACCAGTTATCTTACAGATCTCTTCCTTTCTTTTTCTCTCCCTCTGTTCTTCCCACCTTTCTTGTTGTTTTTTAATGAATTAATCATTTCTCTATTTCTCAGAAACTTTCCTTCCAAGGCACATATGTAAGTAGAATTTTTTTTTCCCCCCACAGAGGTGTAAATACAGTGCAGCATATCTTTGGGGCATTTTTCTCTATACAATTAATAGGTTTGCTCAGCTCACTCATATATTTGTTGCCAATTTTTAGTAGGTGTCATAATTATGACACCCTGTTTGAAAGTAGAGTACAATTTTCATGCTTTATAGGTTAAAAACAGTTGGTCCTATTGCTTTTTAAGTATCACTATAACATTTTAGTCTTTTTTTTTGGTCAAGCTTTCAACCATGATTTCCAGGGGCTACATCTCAGTCTTCTGTTCATCTATGGACTTTACTGTGCATAGAGTATTTTATTTCTAAGAAATCAAATGTCAAAGATTACCACCAACCTAAAGAGTTTGTTTGAAATGAAATTTATTTCTGTTGGCCATTTCATTAGTGTAAAAACTTTTTTTTTTATCATGAAGTATAAACCTCACACCATTTATTCATTCTGTAAGTATTTATTAAGCATGCCTAAAAGGTATACTTTGCCTCTAATACACAGTTCTCCGGTAATAATTTAATTTATCCAGGTATAATGAAAGGCCTGAATAGTTTAGCTAATTTTATCTAACCATAAATATATTTAACTTGTGTGAGATCATTTTATTAATTGTCACTTGAGGTCATTTTATTTCATTGATTGTAAAACTTATTTCTGCTTGTTTCTTAAGATTTCTTAGACATGGTGAAATAAAAGTAATGAGATTGTTTGGTATGTATAATATCAATGAGGGAAATTGCATAGTCTTTGGGAGAAAAGTCATATTGTGATGAACACTGAGAAACTTACTCATATTTTACCTTAAATAATGTTTTAGACTGGGAAAATACTTATGCTTGTTAGTTTTTTTTTCCTCTTCATCTGTATTAGATGTTACCAATACACTCATACTTTCCAGACAACAGAGATTACCACAGAGACAGGCAATGGAGAGAGTTTACATTTATTACACTAAAACTGGTATTTATTTTAGTGTATCCTACTCAGTTAACATTTGTGGGATGTTTGTTTGTTTGTTTGTTTGTTTGAGATATGATCTTGCTGTGTAATCTAGGCTGGCTTTGAACTCACTGTAGCACAGGCTGGCCTTTACTGCAGCCATCCTACCTCAGCCTCCCAAGTGCTGAGATCACAGGCATTTGCCACTGTACCAGGATTAACTTTTTTTTATCAATTGCATTTTAACTTCCTTCCCTGAGATACAAAGGAAAGACCTTTGATTTTAGCACTAATCTGTCTCCAAATTGCTTCATAAGATATACCACACTTAGGAAGGTTTCCTACATAATATAATTCAAAGTTAATCCTAGATTCTGGGAGCATAGTTTTCTGGTACTGATCACAACTCAGATTTTGAGAATTCACTTTTTTTATTGTTATTTTTCTTTATCCTATTTAAAAACTTGTTTTAAACTCTTTTTTTTAAAAGGGTTTCTTTTCTTAATGGATTAAAAGGACAGTGTTACCCACATCTTCTCTCATTCTAGCATTGGGGTAGCATTTGGGATCTCTCTGCTATAGAGCTACATTGCCAGCCCTTTGTAGTTCTTGAAACAACTTGTAGTCTAAGTTGATCTTGTGGGATTTGAATTTGCTATCCTGCTGCGTGAGCCTTCTTAGTCTGGGGTTATAGGCATGTGACACTAGCTACCAGTTACACCTTGATATGTAATTTCATAGGTCTTTTTTTTTTTTGCTCTGGGGATTGAACTCAGTGTCCTGCACTTGCTAGGCAAGCGCTTATTCTACTGAGCTATCTCCTCATCCCCTCATAGGTCTTTTTAAATAAATACACACAGATGATAGCTACATCTTTATAATTGAAATGAGATCAATCATTATACATGTTTTATATAAGCTTTTGTATCTTAAGCAGATTCTGTATCTCTTTCAGTTTACATGTATTTAGGGTCTGTCTAGGAGCCTCTTAACACATTCATTAAACATTTCTTCATACTATGTGCCAGATGCCATTGTAGATGTTGAGCATATAATAATGAATCACAGTGAAAAATGACTGCCTTGTGGAGCTTAACTACTAACAAGGCAAGACACACAAGCAGAATAAGGTGTAAAACAGTGGTAAGTGCTATGGGGAAAAAAGTAAGGAAGATAGTAAGAGAGTGTTTGTATGTGTAAAAACTATTTATTTATTTGTTTGTTTGTTTTTTGACTTTTTGAGAAGGATCCCTCCCCCCTCACGCTGCTTTAAGGGTGGGTCTGGGAATGGAACCACTGTCCCCTGTGCCTCACTGGGATTGCCGGCCAAGCACTTAAACCACTGAGCTAACCTGAACCTCCCCACCACTGCTCCCCTTTAAATCTTTCTAAGACCGAATGTTACTGTACAGGTAAGGCTGGCCTGAGCTCAAAGTGATCCTTCTGCCTCAGTTCAAATTTCAAAACAGACTGTAAATATGGAATGGGAAGTGATGTTTAAAAATACAGTGAAAGGCATTTGAGTAGAAAAGGAGAAAAAGTGAGGGTATGGAGTAGGCATATGTGAGTAAGAAGAGACCACTGTGGAGCACAGTGAAGGTGAATATTAGGAGAAAAGGTCTCAGAGAAGTTTCTGGATGTAGAGATGCAGAAGAGAGCATTACATCATGGAGAGAATCACCTAATTGATCGTTAGAGGGTTTTAAATGCAGTGGTTAGTCTAGGTCTTAATTTACGTTTGAAAATGATGATTCTGCTATGTTGAGAATAGAATGTAGGCCTACAAGGATAAGGGACAAGAGCAGAGGCAGAGAAACCATTTAAGAGACAGTTGCATTAAAGCTGTAGTTTGGCAATAAGCACCTTAGGATTTGCTGATCAATGTGTGATGTAAGAGAAAAAAGTTAAGGATGACACCAAAGTTTTTGGACTGAGTAACTAAAAAAATGGAGCTACCCTGAGCTGACATGGGGAAATCTGGAGGAGCTGATTTGGAGGAAAACATTAAGAGTTCATTTAGTTCAGGACATGATAAATTTCAGGTGTTTTTTTATAAATACAGGTGAAGATACTGAGTTGGCAGTTGTCCTAGCTAAAAATAAAATTTGAAAGTTGATTCTTGTATGTGGGTATCTATAAAGTTGTAAAGGAAAGAAATTGCCAAACAAGTGAAGATAGAAAATAGTAGGTGGGGTGAACACCTGGGTTGTTTGAGAATTTAGTCTTGGGCAGTGATTTGAAGATTGAAAGACAACAAAGAATAAGCAAAGGAGGAGCCTGAGAAAGAACAGCTAGGAGAGGAGGAGAAAAATTTAGAGAGGGTACAGTTATGAAAACTAAGACCTAGAGTGTGATTTCTCTTCCACCCTGTTTGGATTGATTTTCCTCTTCTGTGAGTTGTTAACATTGAAGTCATACCCTACCTTTCTGTCCCCCACTTATACCTTATCACATTTAACTTTCATAAGAAACAGTTTAATCCAGTATAGTGGCACATGCCTGTAAACACTAGCATTCTGTGAGGCTGAAGCAAGAGGAACACAAGTTTAAGCTTAGCCCAGGCAATTAGCAACTTATCCAGACCATGCCTCAGACCCATACAGAAACATACTCAAATGAATCCACACACTTTCATACTCTTACAATCTTCAAACAACCAAAACGCTTATTAGAGCTATTCTGAGTAGTCATTTACTGCTAAGAAAATGTGTCTTCCAAAGAATAAACAACCAAAAAAGAGGAATCATCTGCTGATCAGTTGCTGGTGAGATAACCTGCTGCAGAGTTTAAGGAACTAGGCTAGGGGCTGGGGAAATATCTCAGGGGCACAAGTGCCTACCTGGCAAGTGCAACGTCCTGAGTTTGATCCCCAGTTCTGGGGAAAAAAAAAAAAAAAAAGCAAGTAGGCTATTTCTCAAACTTGGTAAATAAAGCATGTGATAATTTACTCTTGTCACTAACAAGTGGGGATGGGGTAGGCAGAGGATTAGGAGCTTAGAAGCAGTTTAGCAAGGTGGTTCAGGTGAAGGGTTTCTTGAAGTGATAGTTAACATATCAGCTGCAAGCATCTGAATACTTAGCTGGCCTGCCTGGAGCATCTGCTTCTAAAATGGCTCACTCTGGGCTTTTCCATAGACCTTTTTCAATGTTTCCATGCCTTGGTAGCCATATTTGTCCAGAGTAAATGATCTAAGAGAGACAGGAAAAGAAATGCAATCACAATGCCTTTTTATATTCTGTTCTGTTCTGTTCTGTTCGTTTGTCTGTCTGTCTATCTATCTATCTATCTATCTAGCTATCTATCTATCTGCTGAGCTATATTCCTACCCTAGTGTCATACTTTCTTTTTTTTTTTTTTTTTTGTATTTAATACAGGGTGTCCAGGGTCTCATTATATAGATCAGACTCCTGGTGATCCTCCTGTTTTCAACCTCCCAAGCACTGAGATTACAGACACTTGTCACCATGCCCATTCTTAATCTCTGTCTCAGCATGCCCCTGGGGGCAGGGCCTACATACATCAGGGATCAAACCCTGGCCACCGCGATCTGTCTAAGCAATTGGTGCTTTAGTTCGCTGAGCCATCGGGCCAACCCTCATACTTTATTTCTAAGGAGTTGCTGAGTGCAGCCCATTTCAAAAGGAATGAAATTTAAGTTCTACCACTTTAATGGAGAGCATTTAATTTGTAGGCCATTTTAGTCTATCACAATTTGGCCCTGTGGCCACAAATTGTTCATACGTCTTCCATGTATAAAATACACTCACCTCCAAAAATCTATTTATGGAGCATCATCTTGGAATCTAGGTAGCTGATCTTTAAATTTAGGTTCAAGTGTGGGTGAGGCTGCTTAGACATAGATCCTCTAGTACAATTACTTTTGTTATGCAGACTTGCGTACCAGAGTCAAGCCTGCTGCATACCCAGTACGTTCATGTGGGTAGGCAGTGACTTAAACATTTCTAGACATTCCTTTTCAAAAAAAGGGGGCATGGGAGACAAAAATACAGCCTGTTACTGCAGTTCTGGTGTTTGTCTGAGTAAACATTAGAAGTTCCATGATTAATACTTACTCTGAATGCCCACCTCGCAAGCACAAGGTCCTATGTTCATTCCCCAAAGAAGACTTAACTCTAGTTCTGCTCTGTCACTCTTCATTCCTCTCTCTGGGTTCTTAACCTAACTGTGAGTCATTTTTCTTTTCCATAAAAAGTACTTTGTATTTTCAGTGAAACAGTTTTCTTACCTTGCTTTGCACCAGAAATTTCAAGGCTCAAAGGCTTTTTTTCATTTTGTACCATCTGTGTACATTTCAGCTTAAACCTGCAGTGCTTTTAAAATTTTAAATTAATTTGTACATGTTTAATACACATAAAAGTATTATTTATCATAGGCACCTAATATCTGTACATAACGTATTTTGATTCTTCTTTTGTCCCCATCCCCCTCCCCAATCCTTCTTCTTTTCCTTTACTAAAGTGTTATTTCTTCATTTTCCTCTACTCTCATTTTTCCCTTCCCTCTTTCCACCTTGTTCCCATTCCCATTTGAACATTTTCCTACTTCGCAATATCTATATCCATTCTGATCCTTACTTGTGTTTTTTGTGTTTCATACAAGAAAAACAATACAATATTTAAATGTCTGATTTATTTCACCAATAGTCTCAGTTTATCCTGTACTTCTCTTTTTGGGTTGGATCCTTCTTAGCTTTGGCTATCTGAGTGGTGATTGCTTTTGTTTGGGAGTGTCACTTCCCTTAAGTCTTCTCTTAATTTCTTGTAGAATTCAGCATTGAACACCTTGTGTACTGGGCTGTTCTTTGCTGGTAGTTTTTAAATTATTTCTTTAATTTTTGGTGGGTACTAGGTAACTTAGAAGTTTTATATCTTCTTGTTTCAAAATATCTGTTCATTTCTTCTCCATTTTCCATCTTTAAGTACAGATTCTTTTTTTTTTTTTTTTTTTTTTTTTTTTTTTTTTTTTTTTTTTTTTTTTTTTTTTTTTTTTTTTTTTTTTTTTTTGTCTTTTTGAGACAGGATCTTGCTATGCAGTTCAGGCTGGCCTTGAGCTCGCTTTGGTAGCCCAGGCTGGTCTTGAACTCGCACCGATCCTCATGCCTCAGCCTCTCAAATGCTGGGATTACAGGCCTGCGCCACCAGGTCCGGCAAGTACAGATTCTCAAAGTAGGTATTGATGATCTTCTAGATTGCTGCATAGTCAGTGGCACAGGAGGGAGGGAGGGAGGGAGGGAGGGAGGGAGGGAGGGAGGG
>PVJA010015211.1:0-45860 GCA_004027025.1 Myocastor coypus | reverse complement strand
GCGGCGGGTGCGCAGGCTCAGCTCCCAGCGGTGGGGTTTGCATCCTCATCTGATATGCAGCATTCATAGCAGGATGTAATGCTCTTGCTGATCTGACAGGAGGTAGAGCTCAACTGTTAATTCTATCAGTAGGACAGGGCTTTAACTACAGATGAAGGATTGATCATTCACTCTCCACTCATCTCCTGTGCAGACTGGTTCTTAACAGGCCCCGGTCCAGTGGTGGCGAGGACTGGGAGCCCAGCAGTTTATCAGGTGCATGCCTGTTAGGCAAATTAAGCTTTCCACAGTTGGCAAACACAGTCAGAGGTTTAGAAAAATGAAAAACAGCAAGGATTTGTTAAACAATAAGGCTTAATATGTGGTAGGCATATTAACTGGGATTAACATGAAGAATATTAATTATTCAATGAATTTTCTTTTATGTTTATTTTCAACAAATATGTTGGACCTTATGAAAGAGTGAAGAGAACTCATTAGTTCCTTTCTATTAATATGTTTTAAAATATCCTAATTATTTTTATTCTGCTTCCTAGCTTTTGATGCCCTGATGCTTTTGTTCACAGTCAGCAATATTATCAACTGCATGATAATGCAATCTCTTAGACATATTTGCTAGCCTCTGACAAATCATCTACTTGAAATATATTTCCATATGATCTGTATGTTGGACAGGAAAACTGTGCTTAAGTGATGTTAATGGTATTCTTTAGGCTCTGGTATATAAGACAAAAACAAATCAATAAAATTCCCCTCATCACCACCAGAACTATGCTCAGAAAACCAATTCTAAGATAAAAAAAAATTCTGTGTACCCCTCACCCTTGAAAGGGTGGATACTGAACACTTGTTAGATGGTCATGCGGTTTGTCTCAGCTTGTGCACCATATGCATCTCTCTCTAGGTATTGATATTGTGGATGTCATTCTGGAAGACCCTCTCTTGTCCTCCTTCAGCAAAGACTGATTAAACTCCACATCTAATTTCCTTCATGTCCCTTATAGATCAACTCTCTCTATATCCTCCTTATATGTATAACTATTCACAGAGAAAAATAGTTTATCACTGAAATCCCAACTGAATTAATCTGTGGTGGGTGCTGAAAATGTTTTATCATGGAAAGTATTTACCAGCTGTGTTGCAAGTAATGGATTAAAATAAATACAACAGTATTTCTTTGTACATACACGTTATAATAAAAATATAGAAATATATTTTAAATAGGCTGAGGATATAGCTTAGTGATCTAAGCCCCTGACTGGGGAGCACAGGAACCTGGGGTCAATCCCCAGTACTGTACACTGAGCTGATCTTGAAAGCCACATTGGCCACTCAAACTGGGTATGGTGGTGCACACTTGTAACCCAATGCTGGGGCCCGGCGGGATGGCTCAGTGGTCTAAAGCGCCAGCTTGGGAAAGCTTGAGCGGCTTCAGGGACCGTGGTTTGATCCCCGGCACCACATGCTGCACCAGCCCTGCCCTCAGGGCGCAGGCTGAGCCAGCCATAAAAGTAAGTGAATAAACAAATAAAGGTTCTGAAACAAGAAAAAAATAAATAAAATAAAAAATTGAAAAAAAAAATCCCAATGCTGGAGAGGCTGAGGATTACTACGACTTCAAGCTGTGTAGTAAAACCCTGCAACAAATAAAAAGAAAAAAGAATGAAAACAAAGACATATACTAATGAAGCATAGCATTATTCTTTATAATCTAAATATTAATATTTACATAGTATAGTACATTTTACTGCATTCATATAAAATCATACTTACATAAAAAAGAAAAGAACCACTATTTTCAATTATTTCAGTGAAATTATATTTTTAAAAAAGTTAGATTAAGATATTTAAAGTATGAATTTAGTTATTTGAAATTTTAATCTCAAAAAATTTGAAGTCTTAGTATGTTCTACTAAAAGACAAACAGTGATTTTATTTTATTTTATTTTATTTTATTTATTTATTTTTGCCTTTTTTTGAGACAGGTTCTCACTGTGCAGTTCAGGCTAGCCTTGAGCTCACTTTTGTAGCCCAGGCTGGTCTCGAACTTGCACCGATCCTCCTGCCTCAGCCTCCCAAGTGCTGGGATTACAGGCATGAGCCACCATGCCTGGCTCAAACAAGGATTTTAAATAAACATAGTTATGGAAACTTTAATGCAGCACTACAGAAAATGTTTTAAATTGCTTGTAGTTCTTTTGGTAATTGTAGATAATAGAAAAATATTTTAATCCCATAAAATAGTCACTTTGTAGCAATAGATGAGTTAAATTATTCTTAAATCTTTAAAGTCTGAGTAAATGAAAAACTATGTGCATTAGGTTAACATTAAATACAAATAGACTTGTCTAGGCTCTGTATCCATTGAACCCACTTTGTCTATTTTAGCAAGTTCCACAGCTAATATATCATTTATACCCCCTTTCCCCAAGGATCTAAGGAATGACTTTCATATACCAGGCTTTTAATAAATGTTGAATGAATTATTACTAGTTTAATGTACTTCAATAAAATTAAGACCTCTGGGATAGGGCAGTAGTTTATATCTTTGCATTAACTAACTTTCAGTCAAACCATCTTTCAAGTTCTAATTACTCCTCTGCTCCACTAAGCAGAGCTTATGAGACTAACCATGTGAACTAAATGCACCCAATTTTGTCCCTTAACAACAACCCTATAAATGCTTGGCCTGCTGGCAATACCGTCAAGTATCCTTTCCTCTTTAGTCTGTAATATTTCTTTACCTCACAACTTCATGGTGCTTATTTTACAACAGTAGCAGAATCTGTTGTTACACTTAACTTATTATTCTGTAAATAAAGCCTTCTTGGATTTTAAAAGACATGTTTCAAAGAATAGAAACAGTACACAAAATTGAAACTTGATTCCTTTTCGTTAGATCAAGAAGATTCATCAGCACCTCAGAAATGAGTTCTGTGCTTTCCCATTGAAGTAGTAAAAGAAATCCAACTTACCATAAATTCAATCTTGTTCATTGATGATATGAAGTTTCCCTAAGTATTTTGCATGCGATGTGTTAAAAATTGATTTTCTCTTGTGGTATCAATCAAATTATAAGAAGTCCATGTTAACTCCTATTAATATTCTAGCTGCTGTGGGATGATGTTTATCTTTTAAGCCATTCACTTATTTAGAATATTCCCAGAGTTTCTTTATCTTACCTAGCACTGTGATCTGTATTTGTGTTTTTTTTTTTCTATTGACATTAACAACGCAATCAATAGCCTAGCTAAATCTAAAGGGTGCAATATCTATAAAGCTTTACGCTTGGATGTGTTTGTGGGCTTCCCCTTCCACCCACAGTCTAGAGGGGAGTGTTAGATGCTTCATTAAAAAGATATTTGTCAGGATGCTAGAGGAAAAGAGAATCCTCCAGAGGCTGTCTACCTGTTTTCCAGCCAATACATGATTACTCCCAACTGAAAGTGTTTATTGCTTTTACTGGCCTAAGTGATGAGATTGTTAGCATCTCTTTTGGCTGACTGCTTTGCAACCTCTCTGCTTTCCGTTATGAAAAAAGGTCATCTTAATATTCATATAGGAATTCTGTCCCACTTCTTTTCTTCCAAATTGATCTCAGTGTCCCATGAGCAAAGGTGATTTTCTGTTCATTGAAAGTCAAATGTGTCAGAGTTACACAAGCAAAGTACCACTTCCAAAGGGCTTGTCCACATTTTAACCAAAGACTAAAATTCTTCTGATTTCTCTCCATTTCAGTTGTTCTTACATTTACCTCCTTTCAACTTCCACTTTCTAGTACACTCACAGTCCATGGCTCATCAGGCTTTCAATGTACCATTTAATGCTCAAGACGTAATTGAGTATGATTGGAATCTCTCACTGCTTGGAAGAATCTTGATGTTGGTTCTAACTTTTGCTATGACTTGCTGACAAAAATATTAAAAATTTTGAGGGGATAGTCAGTGAACAGAACACTACGTTGTTTCTTCATGGCTCTTTTGAAAATAAAATGAGATCTTACGAAGGCTTTTATAAAAAGAATATTTGGTGTGGAGAGGAAAAACTGTTACGAGAGTAGGACATGAAAGTAATGAAAATGAGGTAAATTGAAATCCATAAATGTAGGAAAACAACCTGTTATTGTGACTGACTGCCCCCTCAATTTCTTTACGTTGCCCACTAATGAGAACCGCCTTCAGAAAAAACCTTTTCAAGGAAATAAGTGGGCAGTTACCTGTATTTGGTGTGTGTTTGCATATAATGTTTACTCTAATATTTTAGTGGTCCACCTAGATATTCTAAAATTCTAAATCTAATCAAATAATTATAATTTTACACATGCAACAATAAAAATAAGTACTTGTATCAAAACACCATTAATTACATTTTGTATAATTATTTCTTCATAGATTCTGACTCAGTTCTCTTAAATGCTGCTTTCATAACTGTGCAGTACCTACTACGAGACAGTATTTCCAACAACATGAGAGTGAAGGAGAGCTCTTCCTTTGGTGCTGTTATCTGTAAGGAATAACCAGACCTTGTAGGTTGGCATCTTCCTTTGGCCCTTCTTGCCATATAGCATCTCATTCCCAAACAACTTGTTTGACAAATTAAAATTTAAAAAAGAAAAAAAAAGCTCACAGCTGTGGTATAGGATAAAACATGTTGTTTCCTGAGAGGACAGTAATGGGAAGTTGTCATGAAGTAATGTTAAATTACTGACGGTGAACACTTGAGTCTGCTCATTTAACAGACTTTTCTCACACATGCAAAACATATTTTCTCACAGGTATGATGGTATAAATACTGCCAGACTTTTTTAGGGCGGACAAAATAATGTTGCTCAGTTACTATGTGTTTCACAATACTTGTTCATTTTGTCCTTTTTTTTTTCTTTTGTGCTTTCTTGGAGTATATTCACTAACATTCTGACATGCTTTCCTGAATAAACAGGTCGTCATGGAGATGGAGGTTACTGGGCAGTCGACACAAATTTGATTGATAGAAGCACCCTCAATGGTAAGTATATTAATTAGGTTCTTTTGAATTAGCTATATTAATTAAATGGTTAAACCTAAAGTTTCTGAAGCAACTTTTCTGTTTATTAGTGCTAAGAACTCAGGACTTAGGGTTTTATTACAATAACAGAAAGATTAGGCTATTAGCACAACTATAGCAGTTCTACAAGATGATTCCAATGAAAAGTGACAGATATATTTAAAATCATCAGAGAAATCCAAATATTGTACAAATAATACAGGGCTATTACAGACCTATATTTTAAAATGATAATATACTTTAAATGTTTGCAACTATTTAATTTTATTAGAGGGAGATATGTACAGTTAATTAAACTGAAACAAGTTAAGCATAATTACAAATTAATATTACTGAGGCTTTGCACCTACAGAGTACATTTATTCTGTAAATCCTTGAGCATTTAGTTACTGATTTTCTTTTGCATTATCAAGATTAGATACTTAGGGGCCAGTCAGATAGCTTAGCAGACTAAAGCACCTGCTTAGGCAGAGTGCAGCAACCAGGGTTTAATCCTGAGGGTGCTTTGCTGGCCCTGCCCCTGGGGTGCACTGAGAAGGTGATTGAGACTGAATGTGGTGGCACAAGCCTACGATCCCAGTGCTTTGGAGGCTGGAGGGAGAATCGCTACAAACACAATCTACATAGTCAAACCTGTAGACCCAGCTGGTTTTTATGATAACCTGATGAAGGTAGCACCTACAAGTTCATAGGAGCACTTTGATGAGGGGCTGCATTCCATGACCATGTGGTTATCCGTTTGACAGGAATAGATTCTTGGAAAAATGTGGTATTACTAAGAAACTTTCCAAGGGACTGAAATAAAATCTATCGTCTGTCTGTCTATCTATCTATCTATCTATGTATCTATCTATCACTAGACCTGGTTTGATTTGCTGAAAAATATCAAATATTCAAAATGCAATGTTGAACAACATGTAGATGCCACCAAAGTTAAGACACTAAATGTTCAACATATTATTGGAATTTTTCATGTGTCATATACTGTTTTCTGTTGTCATCTCTTACTCTAATATAAATTCTTTCCCATTTGATGTTTGCCACATATATACAAACATCCCTAAACTGCAGTAGTTAACATCATCATAAACTTATACAATGTTATTGTATCATATGTATTTTACTGTGACTTGCTATTGTCTATAACTTGATGTTTAAGATTCATCCAAGTGTTTGCAAATGGCCCTTGTTCATTTACCTTTGCTGTTGTATAATATTCTAACTTTACAGAACAACACAATTATTTATTAAACCTACCAGAAAGTTTCATGAAAGATTTGAATACTGAATAGGCAAATTTTCATTTGCATGATGCCTTGTTAAAAATACAAACAAAAAACCAAAATTGTGGCCTGTAAGTTGTTTTGTAGCATGAAATTAGAATAGGAGAATGATCTAGGAAGTTATTTCTTAATATAATCATAATAATGTTCATAGATTTGCTCAAAGAGAAATATATATATATATATATATATGTGTATATATATATATATATATATACATTTGTATATAGAAAGTAAATACAACTGAGAATGCCAGAGTACACCTACACACACACACACACACACACACACACACACACACACCTATCCGTGCAGTTAATGTCATGCTTGAACGAAGCTTACAGGCTTTGAGCTACCATCTGATGACCAATGGTACACTCATGGTACACAAAAGGAACTCATCCTTTTAAGGTATTTTCCTCTGACTTTGTTTAACCCCTTTTTACTATTAATGCCTTTTGCCTAAATGTAGATGGGGACATTTTCTTACATTTAAGTTTTTTTGGTTAATTCTTGCTTGTGAAATCCAGTACCTTAAATTGAGCACTTTAGAAGCAAGAGAAAATACTTGGTCAGAGTTCTATAGGCTAGAGTTCAAGATCAGATGCCAGTAAGTTAGGTGTCTGGTGAAGTCTTGGTGTCCCCTTTGGAGAAGCTGTCTCCCATGATAGAAAAGGCAACTGCATTCCCGTAGTACATTTTATATGATTATTAATCCCATTCATGAGAGTTCTGTCCAATTTAATCACACCCTGATGGCCCTACTTCTTAAGGCCTCTGTAGTGGATATTAAAGTGCAACATATGCGATGGGAGTGGAAGAAACATAGATATTTATACTATAGAAAGCTTTTAGAACATACACTATAATTAAGCCTCCCTAAAGTTGTATTCAGGTTGTTCCCTCTGAGATGTTCACACTTTCCCATAGTTGGTCATGCAGGCCCTGCTTTCTGACTTAAGTAACACTTGTTGGGCATAGTACCTGATTATTGTAGTCTTCTGATAAAACCACAGTAGTATGAAAGCTCACAGCAGAACAATAAAAGGAGTGACAATTTGAGACTGTAAACAGGGCAGTGGCATGCTCCATATAACAAGTAGGTATAGTTCCTCCCCCAAACTTGGCACATTGTATTAACCCTGCTTAGATTGTTATTTAATTCTTAACATACTTCTAAGCACACTAAGGTTTCTGTGAATCCAAGCCGCTTACAATGAGCTATAGACATAAACTGAAAGACAAACCATGACAGGAACAATAAAGAGGCTGAAATAAATAAGCAGACAGGACAGAGAAATATACTGTAGAGCAGTGAAAGATGATGACAAAAATCCCAGGAACAGACACGATGGTAGAAGAAAGAAGCAGTTGAAATAGTATAGGGAAATATAACTGTGGCCCATCATACCTTAGATGGAAAGCTTCTAGGTTTGTAGTCATGCAGAGAATAACATTGTCTTTTTTAGAAACATCCAACAGTGTCACTTTTGAGATGCTGTTTCTACAAGGAGATTTGAATTGCAATTCATCCCTAATTATAGATATGACCCCAGGATAACACTAGTTCAAAAGATAGAGCCCAAGGAAATTTTAAAAAGTCAGTATAGGTAACAGAGAAAAAGTAATTATCCTTGAGTAACTTGCAGCCACTCCTACCCAGTGGGTTCAAGGTGGTGCACAAGTAAACTACAGGCCCAGAAGTCTTGCCTTGTCTTGTCTTGTCTCTTCTTTTCTTTTCTTTTCCTTTTTCTTTCTCTTCTTTTCTTTTCTTTGTTTTTCTATATTTTCCTTTTTTTTTTTTTCCAGAAGCAGGGCAGAAGTAGTTTCTTAAAGCATTTAGTTATTTCAAATTGCCTATGAATCAGAGGTTGAAAAAATTTTACAAAAGATTTCAATCTCTAGCCAGCTACATATACATTTCCATGTATATATGCATAAAAATTGAGAATTTGCTTGGCTATTTTTAGTTGCTAAATGTAGAAATTCTAATTTTAGATCAAGCTTAAAAGTTTCGTTCTGTGTCAACATTCTTTTCAAAATAAAATGCACTTTTGGTCCAGAAGAAATCCTAGCCTCAACTTAACATAAATAGTATGTAACTTTGAAACCATGTACAGTGCTTTATACAACTGTGACTGTGTCAGCCATCTGGATGAGTCATGGCCATTGCTTGACCAGTTTGCTTTCGGAAAGCATGAGAATGTTTTCTCTCTAGGTGACTCTCCTTTGGCACACTATACACCTTCAATCCCTTTCTTCTGTGTCCCCATAATCTCCTTGAACAGAAAGTTTGGGAAACCACTGAGTTATAGAATGTTACAGCACAGGTTCTGTTCTTTCCTGAGTCCTCAGTGACCTTGAAGGGATAGGGTCAAAATATTGGCTATCCTTGTAGCTCTTCTTTTTCTCTAATTTTGGTCTGTAAACTTATATTCTGAGCCCTCCAGCAGAAAAGCTTAGTGATACTATTGCTCTATAACATGGGTATTTGAGCTTAACATCACTGTCTTTTTGAATACAAACATCTTAAACTTAACTTGGAGTTGGTATTTTCCATCAATCATTAATATTCTAATAAATCTCTACAGAATGTGATAAAAGTAGCTACACATTTTTATACAGACATTTAGAAATCTAAGGATTACAAAATTGTAGCCTGTCAATCCTATGGCATTTTGCCTAGTCTCCTACTCTCATTTAATACCCTGTTTTGTTTTCTTGTAAACCATCCATTTACTTGAGAGAGTATAGCAGTAACTAGGGGGATTTGACTCACCTTGAAAGATACAAAAGTTACATGTTTTGTCATACAGGTCTTGGTTTAACTTGCCCTTAACCACGCAGCAGAAGAGTTTAGCTACAAGGCATAAAATGTAAAGCTAGATTAGTATGCTGAGCCGTAAAATGCTTAAATCAACAGCTTCCAACGTTTCCAGTTTCTCCAGTAATCCACTGCAATTATGGAACACTGGACTATGTATACAACTACTTTCTCTTAGTTCAAAGGAAAGAAATTTTTTGTGCCAGTAATAATTAGAAATTTTATCATCTCTACACACTCTGCTCTATATAACTACTTCGAGGACTACAATATGCATTGTTTCAATTATTACAAATATGCTACTAATGTGTTTTGAAACTGTCGTTTCAAAATATTATTCAAAACAATAAATATTTTTATTTCTTATTAAAATTGATAAAAAATCAAAAATAAGTAAATAAAATAAAATGTTTTCCAACTTCAAAAAATAGTATGTGAGTCACCCGAACATTCTTTTCCAAAAGACTCAGATCTCAGATGAATTAGGAAAATTCATGTTACTGTATTCAATACCTTTTCACTATTTTACAATATAAATAAGAATATGATTATAGTTAAATTTGACCTGATAAATATTCTCTCTGAAGACCAACTCATGAAGATAAAGTAGATAATGATACTCCATGGCTTTGGCCAATTTATAGAAATTATTGAATTATCCCTCCAGAGTTTTCTGCATGACTTAATGATTTTTAAGGATTGTGTATTAATTGAATGGAATGAATAAGGCATCTGAAATATTTCTAGATTCCCCACTGGAATAACAAATCACCATATGGGTTGTTCATAGAGAATCAGTGATCTCAAAAGGCATGGGTGGTGGTAGGCTTTATATATTTCCTGTACTAGTCACTTGCAGAAAAATGGTGATAAATATGTTATTGACTTTAGTCCTTGCTTCTTCTGCTAAATCAGTGAAGCTTTCTGCAAACCTGGCTTCCCAATTCTTGTCCTAAGCTTTCAGAAGGGCATGTGTTCCAATTAGCCATGCAGGAGAGATCCCTGAGTGCTAGAACCCCAACTGCACCTCACCTTCATGAAGCAGGTTGTATCAGTGAAAGCCTCTTATAGTCTGAATTCCTAAACCTCACATACAGGGTACAGCGACATGTCATGCAGCTCCCTTTAGAGTGACAGAATTATGGAGATTTCCTGGCTCTCCCTCCACTTCTTGGGCTCATCTTTCAAAGTACTGTAATAGAGTAATGGCTTATTGTCAGGATACTCTAGCCACTTGCAAATAAATTTAGGCCTTCCTAATCATTTGCTTTCCCTTTGCGTTTGCCAATCTTTTAAGAATGCAATTTTGGCATTCAGATAAAGAAAAACAAAGCCATAGTTCCTGTTTACTCTTATGCTTGAAAGCCCTTAATTAAAATGTAGCAAGAGAAGAGGCTCCCTAAGTTATCTTCGGAAGGCAGGTAGAATCAAAACTAATGCGCAGTGATAGAGTTGTATTTTACTTTTACAATGTGTTCCACTTTAGATTATGATTCACATTAACACTGAAAAATCTTCAACTTCTATAAGTGTATAGTTCCTGTGAATGATGATCATGAAAGTCATTTCAGCTTAATCCTTATTTTTTCACGGTTAGCCTCAATTTCTTTTTATTGTTAGCTTTGCCTATAACTTGTAGAATCAGTCTTGTAAACTCTATTTAGTATAGATGCTTGAAAAATTATATTGTTGTCCTAAACCTTTTAAAATAATGTTGAAGTTGACATATTTAGGTACCTTGGTACATCATTATTAATGAAAAGGGCAGGCCTTTTAGTTAATTTTATAAAGGTTGTGCATGTATTAGGCACTCTGGAAAATTTGACACTCTACCGGAGTATATACCAAACAAAAGTTCAAATTCACCCTCTGTTTCTAAAAAAGCATTTATTTTTTTCAGAATCTACTAACAGTTTAGCTAACCAAAATAAGGGTATATGGAAGTTCTTAAATGTTTCTATGACATGAACCCTCTGAAATTGGTAAACTATTAGAAGACATTCAGAAATATACTCAAAGAAATATCCAGAAGTAAAGTTTCCAACTGTCTCCCAGATGGAAAGATAGCAGTGGCTGCCTGCCTTTCCCGGACTCAGGACAGTGACTAAAAGATGCAATGCTCACCTATCTCTTAGTCATTATCCTGTCCCACAGGACTTCCTAGGATCTGAAATTGATTTGTTCTTGGATTTCAGATCATCTGAATTTATTTATTTGTTTATTTGTTTGTTTGATGGTATCATGCTGAGGGTCAAAACTCAGGACTTTGTGCCTGCCAGGCGAGCACTTATTCCACTGAGCTATCTCCCTAGCTCTGCTCAGATCATCTGAATTTAGTAAGGGCCTAGCTAATTTTTTCTTTCAGTGCCAGGGATCAAACATAGGACCTTGCACTTGCCAGATAGGTATTTATACCACTGAGCTATCTCCTCAGCCTCCAAAAGTGTTAAACTAGACTTGGTTTTCTTTTCTTTTTTGGGATCAGGAACTGAACTCAGCACCTCACTCTGGCCAGGCAGGAGCTGCACCTCAGAGTTTTCCCCTAGACCCCACTCACATTTCTTAATCTCAGCACTATTGGCACCAAGAGAGCACAGTTTTTATTGTGATGGCTTTCCTGAGTATTGTAGGGTACTTAATAGTCTCCTCCCCCTCTACCCACTGAATGCCAGTATTAGATCCCCTGTCTCCTGGTGGAAGAGCACTGAATGTCTCAAAGTTTCTCTTTGATGGAGAATGCTGTTTCCTTAGTTGAAAATTGTTTAGCTACATAACCTACACATTGTTTAAGGGAGATGAACCCTATGACAAGCTGTTAGGAAAAATAAACAAAGAAAAACCAAAATGAAATCTAAAAGAAAAACCTCTATTATTAATATATAAGCATTAGGAAGCGTGCACCTCTGTGTATGAGTGTGTGTGTGTGTGCGCACGCACACGTGCACATGAACATGTCCATACGTGTGGTACTGGGGATGAACTCAGGACCTTCTCAAGTGACATCAACAGTGCTCTTCCATTTTATATTTTACTTTGAAAAAGGCTTTCACTAAAACTTGAAGTTGCCCCTGTGCTCCCCCTGCCTCACCATGCTAGTCTTCTGAGATTGCAGACATGTCCCATCACTCCTGGCCTGGGCTCACTTATTATTCCTCTTTTGCCAGCCCCTTCTTTTCTACTTGAACTACAAGTTCTTAGTACTGAGAGAGCCTTTCCACTTGCACTTACATTTTTTATTTTAGTGATTTCCTCTATTGCCCAGGCTGCAAATCCCACCTGTGCACCAAATCCTCAGTTGTTATTCCTAGTGGAGTCTTTCTGCTACCTCTTTAACACTTAGCACCACTCCACTCGGATGTACTGAAGACTCGGTGTTCACCTGACTCTCTCTAAGGCTTCTCTTTATTGCTTTTTAAAAAATATACATACTTGGTACATGGTCTCCCTAAGCAGCTTGGACTCAAAGTGACCGTCCTGTTTTCTGCCTTCCCAAAGCTAGGTGTCCAGGCGTGTGCCACCATGCCTGGCCTCCTTGGCTGGTTTAATGCACCTGGAGATGGGCCAGCGCAACATGTGGTGCCCAATCCTTGAGCCTGCCTAAGCAGGCACTTAGTCCGCTAAGCTGTTTCAGCAGCCTGAGGCTTCTCTTTCACGTGCCACACCACACTCAGAGGGCTATGGCTTACCTACGTGCATACCTCGCCCTTCCTGTCCTCTGCCTTTCTGCTCTTTTTCTTTTAAACTGTGTTCTGTAGACATCCACTCAGCTTCATAGTGGCTGCAACTCAGTTCAGAACATTATCACCTGTTGTCAGAGAACTTAGTAGCCTCTCTGTCTCTCTGCTGCCACCATCCACCTTTCCACCCAGCAGCCAGGGAAGCTTGAAAAAAAATCTAGTCTGTCATTGGCTGCTGAGAGCCTTTAGTGCTCTGTGATGGCGTTTAGGGCAAGTGAATGTCTACAGAGCTTTCTGTGACAGGGTCCCACTTCCCTTGACATTCACATTCCAGGATTGCAGCCTACTCTCAGTACCCTTGGGAAAGGATGGAAGCTAGCTCGGCACACATTGGGCTTCAGCCGCTCACCACCACCTCTGATGACCCTAGAAATAATGGTGTCCTCGTGTTATTTCTGTATATAAACCTTTATACTTTTTTAATAACCGACATAATTCTGTAACTACAATCTGGGCTTGCTTAATATCTATCATATCTAGTCAATTTTAATATCTATGATGTTAACATTCATGCCTCTCAATTTCAATACCGTATCTTCAGCATCTAAGTGGACCTTCAGAGCTTATTTGTGGAATAAATGAATACATTCTTCCATCCTTGAGACAAGAACCACTTTTTCCAGCATAGTTGACTGAAGAAAAAATTTCCCTGAGCTCTGATAAATATTTCATTTTAGGGAACCTTGAGCTTGATTATCTGTGGTTTTTCCAGCTGATTGCCTATAGCACCCTATTTTGGGGGGACATTTTCTGAAATAGTGAAAGCCATATGACTTTATGTACAAATTCAAAGACTCCTAAAATTATTGAGACATACTTAAACTCCAAAACGGGGCATGGTAGCACATGTCTGTAATCCCAGCACTTGGGAGGCTGAGGCAGGAGGATTGCACTGAGTTCAAGGCCAGCCTTTGCTACAGAGTGAGTTTACAAGCAGCCTGAACTACATAATAAGACCCAATGAGACTTCAAACCAACAAACGCCATATTTTAAGAATAACAAAATATTGGAGAGGACTAATTTTAAGAAAAATGTTCAGTACACAGCTAGATACCTCCATTGGCTTATGCTTTGGGAGGCTAAGGCAGGAGGACCGAAAGCTCCTGCCAGTTGTGCAACTCTCCTACTTAGCAAGAACCTGTATCAAAATAAACAATGAAAAAAGATGCTGAGGACGTAGGTCACTGAGAATAGTCAAGTACCACAAAAGGAAGGGAGAAATACAGAACATTTATTTTATTAGATCTATTCCTTTCTTCACAATTTAATTTGCCACTTTCACACAGTCACACCTCGCCTTGTGCAACTATTCGTGCCCAGTCTTTGTGGCCAAGCGAACAGATGTTCAAGATAGGAGCCAGAGCTTCCACAGTCTCCACTGGTTTGTTCTCTATGTAGCTAAGTACTGAGACTCTCATCTCTAAGCTTACTGCAGTCTTCATAAGGGAAAATTGTCATATTAAACATAGCACATTTGGAAACATTGCAATAGTTTCGAAAAAAATAAAGATCTTATTTCACTAATCTGACTTTCCAATCTTTATCTTGAATTTAGAACTATCATATTATTATTTATTTTTGCTTCTATTAAGCTTAGTAGAAGCAAGGGCCAGCCAGATATCTAGCTCAAGGCACTAAAGCTCCTGTTTAGGCAGAGTGCAGGGTCCAGGGTTCAATACTTGGCACCAGAAGTCTTGCACCACCTGGGTGCACTGACAGAGTGATTGAGACTGGGCACGGTGATACAGGCCTATAATCCCAGCACTTGGAAGGCTAAAAATAGGAGGATCAGTATGAGTCCAATCTATATAGTAAGACCCTATAGACCCTGTACTAAATACTTAAAAAATGTTTAGTATAAACAAAGATGAAATAGTTTGCTCTGACTGAACATCATGAAAATAAAAAATTGGATGGATAACCATGAGACTGTAAACAATTGGCCTCCCTTCTCCTTGACTGTTGCCTTGATGTGCAGGTATTGGTTGTTCACTCTGTTACTGACACTGACAACAAGGACTTCCTTAAAATGCTATGAGATATTTTTTTTTTCCTGTCAACTGGGAAAATTGTGTAGGATACATGATAAAGCCACATTATACTAAGCCAAGTCAGATGGCTCTTGAGTGGCAGCTCACAGTCAGGGCACTGCAGCCTTCATCTCACAGAATAATCACAGCACTCCAGAGGAGATGTGCAAGTTTTGACAATTCCCCACATGAGTTCCCTGGATGCCTGAGAAGTAGCAAATGTCCTTGTGACTCAAGTTGTCCTAAGGACACTGATGTAGATTCGTGAACTCTAAGGTTTCTTCTGATGTGGATCAATCCTTTGAAAGGCTGAGATATTGGGGAGGCAGCCTTCATTCTCTGAAGATTCTGTATTTGTGAATTCACCTCCATGCTGAAGCTTGTTTACGTCCTGTAAATCAATGCCCAGAGTGCTTTGTTGATCATTGGCGGACAAATGCAAGTTAAAGAAAGTTTTTCTCCCCTAGCTAGCTCATGTGTCCAGCTGTGATGAACCAGGCAGATCTTTACCTGCTTGCTTGAGCCTTAGAGTGAATGGATATTCGTTTTGTGGTAGATTGAGTGTTATCTCTTTTTTATACTTTCCTTTGGTAATTTTAATGTTCAAAGTGACCCCAAGAAGTACTGAAGTGTTTTCTAGTGTGTATAAGAGAGTGAGCATATATGTGTTTTATTCAGGTATGAGTTTATACTGTAGTGCTGTTGGATGCAGATTCAATGTCAATGAATCAATGTTATATATTTTCAAAAGCTGTCTGTAAAGAAAACACATTGTTTGGCTGATAGAAATATGTAACCAGAGGCTCACAGAAACCAAACCTGGCTTTTTCTTTAGAAGCAATGGTTGAGTATCCCTAACTCAGTGTTTACAATAACTTTATAGAACACAGGTACTTCAGGTAACAACTAAGTCACTATCGTGCTTGGCTTTCTTCAATTCCCATTTAATGTCAGTTATTCAGAACATTGTGTTGATTTGAGAACATTCATTAATGAATGACCTTGTATACCAAGTGTTAAACTAATGGGAAATTTTATGAGGAACAAAAAGACCAGGAATTAAAGCTTATTAATGGGTTCTAATGCATCTTAACCCTTCAAAAAAAAATGATCTCAGTATAATCTCACTGCCGCTCAGCAGGATTCAGTCATTATTTGCTACTTGAAATATGATATCTTCTTGTGTGGAAAAGCATTTGAATATTTCTGGCTTAGTAGGTGTTAAAAATTGTCCATAAGCTATACAACTATATAGGACTTACACTGATTCTGTTGAACAGTTTAGTTTAAATCATGTTTACAAAGCACCTGAAGTTTCGAGCCATCACCCTTATGAGCTCTCACATGAGAAGCTAGTTCAGTCCAACTAATTATTTTATTGAGTGCAGAAAGATTTCCCAACATTGAAATTTTACTGAATAATAAATTTATTAAAAACAAGCAGATCTGTGATACCGAAAGTTCCAACCTTGCCCCATTCCTTTGCAAAAATGTAAAAAATAGTCCAAGGAACTCTTATTTATCTCACTTATGGTCAGAATTTTTCAATAAGTATTTTTCTACAAGTATTTAAATGCTTATCAAGGGGCTTGGCAGGATGGCTCAGTGGTCTAAAGCGCCTGCTTAGGAAAGCTTAGGCGGCTTCAGGGACCGTAGTTCGATCCCCGGCACCACATGCTGCGCCAGCCCTGCCCTAGGGCAGGCTGAGCCGGCCATAAAAGTAAAGAAAGAAAGAAGCAAACAAAAGTTCTGAAACAAGAAAAAAATAAAATAAAAATAAAATTCTTTAAAAAAAAAGACTTCCAAAAAAAAATAATAAATGCTTATCAAAATACATCCCTTCCTCTGAGAGCACAAGATATATCAGGAAGCCTTAGTATTTTTCCAGTGATAATGAAGCAGTAATGATTGGCTTAGGTTTTACTTATTTAAGTTTCAAAGTTGTGATGAATTTTAGATAACTTGTCAAAAGACATCATTTTGATTTTTCAAATGCTGGGTTAGTATGCCTTCATTTCTAAGAGAAGGTTAACTTATCTTCTGTATAGTAGATTGTTGGTTGTTGATGAACTAGTAGTATGGCAGCTCAGAGGAGAGGCATCACATATGCAACAGTGAATATTTAATATAGGCAGGCTTTCACATAACACTACACTGTATGTTATGCACTCACTTGGCCTTATATTTTCTCTAATTCTGACAGTAAATTATTATTATTATTATTATTATTATTATCATTATTATTATTGATAGTAGTAGTAGTAGTAGTAGTAGTAGTAGTAGTAGTAGTAGTAATAGTAGTATTCCATTTTTCAGATGAAGACACTAAGGTTTCCAAGACCTGCCCCTCTGTCCACAGAATACAGAAGGCTAATACAGGCTATGAAAAAAAAAAAAAAATTCAAACTAAGCCTGTGAAAATATTCACACTTTGTTTGCTGGTACATTCTAAATTAATCCAACAATAAAATGATAAGCTAATATTGACTTCTTACAAATATAAGAGTTTAATAATAAATTTATCACAGAACAGAGAATTTTTCTTTCATCACTGAAGGCTAAAATAGTGGATTTAATGAATCATTAGCCATTCTTGTGTAGCTCTGCACTGATGAAAATGCCATGTTAACCTATAGGTTTTTTCCTAAATATCTCTACCATAAAATGAAACACAGGAATGTATTGTCTTCAAAAATTTATGGCATGCTTTTGAACCCAGAGAGGTGCTTTTAAGTGGGATTCATGTATTCTTGACAGTTTAGAAATTAAACATGCTTTCCAGATAGTATTTTAAGGGGAACAGAAGTAAATTGGGAGTGATAGGTGTCAAAAAGTTTGTAATTCACAGCACCATTTAGTAATGTTTTCTCATAAACTACAGCCTCTTTAATTCAAAGCATTTCTGAATTCTTATAGCACCAAACAGAATCTTTATATCTCATCTCCCTAACCTAGGAAGATAGCTTACTCTTTATAGACATAGAACTCATATATAATAAATTCACCTTAGAAAGTGTTCAGATCAGTTGTTTTTCAGGCAGGTGCAGTTTGTGCTATAGTCATTACTGTCTGTTGAAGGAAATGCTCATCTCTCCCAAGGGAACCCCATGCCCACGAGCACCGACCTCCCCATTCACATTCCTTCTACCCACTAGAAAGCACCCATCTACATACTTCCTTCTCTACGAATTCACCAGTAGATTCTTTAAGGATGTGGAAGCATGCGCTATTTGATCTTGTCTTCTTTCATTCAGCACAGTATTTCTGTGTCTCATCCGCATTGTCACATGTCAATACTTCATTCCTTTTCATGTCTGGGATAGCGTCTCAGTGCATGGACATACCAGTTGTGGCAGGTGGTGGGTGTGTAGATCTACTTCCATGTTTACTATTATGAATAACGCTGCTAAAATGCTCCTGTGCAAGTTTTTCTCATGATGCTAACTAACTTAGGTAGAGAGCATGGGCAGTTCCTTCCACTTCTCATTAGCTTTTCCCAGTGCCGAGTATATTCGCTATGATAGAACTCTTTCCTGCTCCCCCAGAGCTTGGTCATCATGGATAGCTGCATTTCGGGAAATGTGAGCCTGAACTTCAGTTGCTTGTCATTTTCCAGAGCCACCCATTGGACAAATGCACCCTCCACATGGCAGTGTCACACCTCAGAAGAACAGCAACCTGCTTGTGATCATTGTGGTCACTGTTGGGGTCCTCACTGTGCTGGTTGTGGTGATCATGGCAGTTATTTGCACCCGGCGCTCTTCAGCTCAACAGAGAAAGTAAGTAACAGTTGACTCCCTGGCCTAAAAGAAAAAGAAGTCCTCCTGCTTTTGCTTTGTCTTTTTCACAGGTTTCTTCCTGTGTTCTTCTGTAATTCACCATGTGCCTTATCTCTTGACCTTGGCAAGCCTTGCTTTTTATCTGTTGTAGGCCTGTAACTAAGTAATGGATAGACTAAAAGATTTAACAGCATCCCTGGAGATCCACTTGAATGCCTGTTTGTTTTTACTTCACAGGGTCAGATTCCTCTTTTCAGGCGAGGTCAGGTATTCTTTAAATAACATTCAGAAGATGTGTTCATGCCCCTGACCCTTTCTGCAGTCGTGCATAGGCAGTAGGAGCTAGTGTTCCTCTGTCAGTACTTATTTATCATTTTTGACAGGGAGGCCTGTAGGCACTTCATCAATGCTTTTTCAATGGGTGACTAGAGATAGAATTCCAAGCTCAATGTCATTACAGTCCTATATAATACTTAGCTTGCAGGCAGTAATAAAAAAAAAAATTCTGGAGCTTTGAATGGATTCATATTTCCTATGGTTGCCAGACACTAAAACTATGGAAGAGTTTAAAATATGTTCATATCACATATCTCCATGTTCAAGCATATGCAGAAAATGGTATGTCAAAATTAATGTTTTTTTGTTTTGTTTTGTTTTGTTTTGTTTTTTTGTCTTTTTGAGACAGGGTCTCACTATGCAGTTGAGGCTGGCCTTGAGCTCACTTTTGTAGCCCAGGCTGGTCTCGAACTCACACCGATCCTCCTGCCTCAGCCTCCCGAGTGCTGGGATTACAGGCGTGCGCCACCACACCCGGCTGTCAAAATTAATGTTTAAGGAGACAGTTTGATTTTTACTTGGCTCATCGTCTCCAGAATGATCTATGACCAGCATGTTTGTCCTGTATTAGCTGTTTCTTAAAATCAGCGATTATCTTTGGCCATTCTGTTTCTAAGAACCACCAGTCCTCATCAAATATGCTGATATTTTTAAACAGTACTCGCTGTGTTGACTATTATTTTTACCTCAGATAGGTTATTTCTCTGAGAGCCTGAGTGTGGGTCCAAAAATGGCTGCTTTGACAACTACACCGTACATTAATTGTGAGCCGAAGATTCTTCAGTGAACAATAGCCTTTTATAGTTAAATGCTCAAAATCCCTCTCTTTTACAAATAACTCTGTTTATTGATCTCACACACATTTCCCAATACTCCGAAGTGTTCAGAAATAAAATAGAAGATGTACTTAGTAAAGAAAGTGAAAAAAGGTTTAGAGGAAACCCCTGAGTTTAATTTATTTCTGGGTCAAGGACACTTATTTTTGAGGTTGTAACAGACTTCCCCAGTTGGTAAGCGTGCAGAACTTTCAGAGATTGAAGTATTTTGGTGTGCTGATTCATTGTACCCAGACAAGAAGCCGGGTAAAATGAGCCCAGTGAGCCTAGCACCTTACATCACCAGTCTGGAAAACCAGTATAACTAATAATGCTTCTATAGTGCTTGGTCCTAATAAAGGTTCAGGGAAAAATAACTAATTCAGTGAGTATCTTAGTTTGTGGTCTGCTGCTTTAACAAAATAGTCAAAGCTGGATAACATATATAGAGACTAGAACTTCTTTTTGACTCAAGATGCTGGAATTTGAGGAACATGGCTCCTACATCTGCAGGTCTTCCTCCTGAGAGCCCTCTGCTACTACCAGCACAGTAGAAAAGCAGGTCAAGTGGACATGTGTAGAAGGGAGATCATGTAGCACAAGAGGAAGCATGATATGAGAGGCAGCCTTTTTTTTTTTTTTTTTTTTGTCTTTTTGAGACAGGGTCTTGCTATGCAGTTGACACTGGCCTTGAGCTCACTTTTGTAGCTCAGGCTGGTCTCGAACTCGCACCAATCCTCCTGCCTCAGCCTCCCGAGTGCTAGGATTACAGGCGTGCGCCACCATGCCCGGCTGAGGCAGCCTTATTTTGAAACAACATGCTCAAAAGATAATGAACCCCATCCCTAGAGAGTACTCATTTAGTCCATGTGAAAAACCACCATTGTTCATCACTCAAAATTAGACTTGCTGGGGAGAAACCATATTCAAACCAGAGCAGTAAGGCGTGGAAAAAAAAAATATTTGGTTCCATATTCCAAGGGTAAGGGATGTAGAAAGGCAGAATGATGAAACACCAGGAACTAGGTCTCTGAAGAGGATCTGAGAAGGATACACCACACAAAAGGGAGGAAGGAGTCAAACTACACTTGATCAAACTCACCCAGGGCAATTAAGCAACTCACTGATAATAGTCTCAAAATTTTAAGACATGTCCACTTGACCTGTTTTGGTACCACGTATATAGTGGCAGATGGCCCTCAGGAGGAAGTCCTGTAGCCGTGGGAGCCATGTTCCTTCAGTTCTAGTGGATCAACAGTTCGATCAAAAGCCAGATGCCAATACATTTCGCCTACTTTATAATTGTTTCTGAAACAATTACAAGGTCCTGATGCATTCACTAAGCTAACTAAATACACTATACTATCTGTAGAGATGCCTTTTGTAATTCCCCACCCCATTGCCATTATTATGACAAAGTTTAGGCTGTTACATAGCTGGATGAATTTGATTCTTAGACAAATTTTGTTTCTCTACTGAGAAAATGCCAGTCTTCTTACTGTTCCAAATTGGAATGCTGAGAAAGTCTCCAACCACCTTTCATTGCCTTGATGCAATCTTTAGTAAAGGCTTCAAGGTTTTAGTCTTAGAAAAAGCAGATGCTAAGCCCTGAGTATGACTTATATTTGAAAAATAAGGAATGAAGGCAAGAAGTGATGCTATGTGTGCTGAAAAATCCAAAGGAAGTCCATTTCCAGCTCATTTCACTTTTGTAATGCTACCCTCAAAATTTCTTAATATTAACTTGATGTACTTACACATCTTTCCACAGTGACAGAGCTATTGACCTTTATCTTGCTCTCTTTGTTTGCATGTGTTGGAAGAGATAAAGAGGAAAAGAAAAAAAAAGCACCCTCAAGTATCAGTGAGTTGGAACTGAGTTTTTCTTGGCTTCATTGAGGACCCCTTCCTCCACTCCTCCACTAACCTTGCTTCCAAATTAAGTGATGGTGATGAAAGCCAAATCAATTCCAATCTGAAATAGAAGTAAGGCTCTTTATGGGGTGAGCTCTCTGAAAATGGAGACTTTAATGTAATTAATAAGGAGAAGCTAAAAACACACATTTCTTCTTTAACATTTCTGTCTGGGTCTCCTAACAAATTGAATTTCTTCTCTGTGATTTGTTGGTGAACTTGACTTTGATCCAAGTGGATTGAAACATTTTTATATCCTATCAGTAGTAATTTATTTGAGTTAATATACATATAAAGCTTATTATTTTAAAAATGTGTACATATATTTAATAGTGATGTACACTATTTAATTGATTAAAAGCATAATGAGTAAGATTTAACTTCCAAATATAAAATAACTAACAAATATTGGAACCAAAGTTCCAGTTCTGGTTCCACTACTTCTTTATTTAACAAATTATGCTACCTAAGTGAAGACTTTTAATCGCTGGGTTTCAATTTCAACTATAATGAGAATTAAGACTAAATACTTTCTTTCGTCCTCTTTAACTTTAAATTCCAGAAGTCTCCCCACCTACCCCTGCCAAATACTACTATAGATTCAAATTATCATTTAGCTTTAAAGTAATACAAAATAAA
Source organism: Myocastor coypus (assembly GCA_004027025.1). Taxonomy (NCBI): domain Eukaryota; kingdom Metazoa; phylum Chordata; class Mammalia; order Rodentia; family Myocastoridae; genus Myocastor; species Myocastor coypus. The sequence goes on along the minus strand of PVJA010015211.1, from coordinate 23,459 downwards.
ACTAAAATTTAACATTTACTTTTAGTTATTATAACTTTTTAGATACTCTGAAAAGTTCCTCTTACATATTTTCAATTAGTAAGCTTAGAGTTGACTATTATAATATAGAAAAACAAGCTGACCAAATAGTTCAGTGGACTAAAGTACGTGCTTAGGCAGAGCATAAGGACCGGGGTTCAATCCTTGGCACCACAAGCCTTGCAGGCCTGGCCTTAGGCATGCTGAGAAAGCAACTGAGATTGGGGTGGTAGTGGACGCCTATAATCCCAGCGCTTGGGAGGATGAAAACAGGAGGATCACTAGAAGTCCAATATATGTAGTAAGATCCTCTAGACCCTATACTAAATATATATTAAAAATAATATAGAAGAACTATGTTTTATGAAAGCAAGTTGATAGGGTTTTCTGTGCTGTTTAATAAAACACTAACATTTTTCTGGTGAGCATAAAGGTCATATGTTAACTTAAAATTACTATAGCGACAGACCCAAAATACTAGACTTTGAATGTATCTTAGAAATTTAGAAAATGTGATTGTTTTATTCAGATGGTAGTTATATGGTAGACAGTTTATAACTTTTTCTGATCAAATGATGTTTTTATATTTAAACATATAAATAAAACACAAGGTTCAGTTAATAAAAGTTTCTCATCCATTCCTCTATTTGATTTATCAAGTAAGGAGCAAATTTTATGTGTCCACACTCAGATCTTCCAAAAATAATCATTTTCAGTTCAAAAGTTCAAGGATTTAAGCTCTCAAATGAAATCTGTAGTATTTTAACTCTTATAGGTTACTTTCACTGATTTTCAAGTTTTTATTTTATTTTATTTTATTTTATTAGAATTTACTTCACAGGGATATTGTTTGGCAACTGCTTTAGATTTTATTTATTTATTTTTTAAATCTTCAGGACTGGAGTTTGAACTCATGACCTTGCACCTGCCAGGCAGGCACTTGTGCCATGGAGCTATCTCCCCAGCCCCCTGCTTTAGATTTTAATTATCTTAAATCTATCTCAAAATGCAGATTTATTTTAGTATCTATAATTTTCCCTGAGTTTTTAATCCATAATTTTAATTTATGGTTAGTATTTCTCAGTAAAGTAAAAATAACAAATATAAACTATGGAGAAAGAAAAGAAACTATTTCTGCTTCCTAACGCATCTTTTATTACCAGATTATACTTGCTGGGCAAACCCGTGTGACCCTCTGAAGTCTTTCTCCCATTCCTACAGGGCCAACTGTTCTTGCCTCAGTCTCCATCAGATTTTAGGCAGGTCTTTGACTACTAAAGTTAATAAAGAGGCGTTTATTTGTCTGTTTCTTATGAACAACTTGAGCAGAGAATAGCTAAGCACATAGAGATCACTTGGCCACCTATCACAATGTGGCAAAAGAATCGAACAATATTTTAGAACATCAGTGGACATCATCTTGAATACTATAATGGATAGTTGATCAGCATCGCTTCTAAGTTAAGTATGTACCAAACATACTGACTAAAAGCAAAAAAGGAAAGATACTCCTTTCAGAGTTATAGGTTATTTGCTAACTAAGGAAAATGTAGACCAACAATCAGTCAAATAAGTTTTTACAAACTCAGTAATGAGGACCAGGGAGATAGCTCAGCAGCCTAAGTGCTTGCCTGGCAAACACAAGATCAAAATCCTGAGTGTTGGATCCCTGGTACCAGATGGGAAAAAAAAACAAAACTCATTAATGAAAAACTCTTTTTTGTTTGTTTCAATTCAAATAATCACTAAATGCATAGCATGTGACTGACTTCATAACAAAGAAATAAATCAAGAGTTAGAGGAAGAGAGAACTTCCATGTTTTATCCTCTCTCCTTTCCCTCCCTTCATTCATCTCTGACCACTTCCTTTTTTTTTTCTTTTTTTTTTTGTATGCGTTGGCAATATAGACATATCCCTTGTGTGGAGTTGACCCATGTATGTAGAAATTCTCCATACTAATATTCACAGTGTTCTATGATTACACTGATATAGTAGTGGTTAGGAAACTTCCTGAAGAGGAGAGGCTTAATGTTAACCATAATTCTCTCTCCCCTCCCCTCTGCCCCACCTTCAGTCTTTTTGAGACAAGGTCTCACTATGTAGTTCAGGCTGGCCTTGAGCTCACTTTGTAGAGTAGGCTGGTCTTGAACTTGCAGTGATCCTCCTGCCTCAGCATTAACCTTAATTAATAAATCATTTTAAATAAATGGTGGGCCCGGCAGGATGGCTCAGTGGTCTAAAGTGCCTGCAGGTGGCTGCAGGGACCATGGTTCTATCCCCGGCACCACATGCTGCCCCAGCCCTGCCCTCAGGGCAGGCTGAGCCGGCCATGAAAATAAACAAACAAAAGTTCTAAAACAAGAAACAATAAAATAAAAATTTAAATAAATAAATAAATAAATAAATAAATGGTAATGCACAAGTCTTCTGGGAAGAGATTAAATAGATCAATAAGAACAATAAAAATATGGAAACAAGTATTCAACCATACTAAAAAAATCTTTGCCATAGGATAAAGAAAAGGACTTGGAGGATTCTTTACCTTTGTTCAATACTGTATGGGAAAAGAACTGACAAAGCCTACACTAAGGCATTTTTGAAAACACAGAAATTTGTGGAACTTTAGGGACTTACTTGATACTATGAGGAGGAGTTAAATATGTGGGATTGTCTTTATATAAAGAAATACAAGCCTGAGAATAAAATAAAACCAAGTAATTCACTAGTCAGTGTTTTTCAAGCTTTAGGTACAGAAGACCCCCCTTGGAACTAGTTAAATTATAAAAGTTCCCCATCCCCCATATCCATGTTTCTGATTTAATAGTTCTGAGATGGAAGCAGGAGTATTTGTTCTTGATAAATTTCTGGGCATCACTCATGCTGTCTCCTGAGGGACCACTGCCTAGGAGATTCTTTATACACACTTTGAAGATTCTAATGGTGAAACAATAGGAACTGAACACTGCAGTGAGGATCAGTCATGTGAGAGAAGTAGCAGATGGGAAGAAGGTCAAGGGGGCAGCTGTTTCTGGAAGGTTTTAAGACGAAATTTCAGACAATTTAGTTATGAGCGTTTGTTAGTTTTATTACACACCTGCGACAGATGCCTGGAAAGGATGTCTCCCAAAGGCAAAGACTTCTCTTTTGAAAAGTGAGATCATAGGGAGAAAATGTGTTTAGATGACCAGTGATAGAATATATACAAAAAAGGAAATGAAGAGTACTTAGTGATCCTTAGACCCTTTACTGATAGCTGGATGGGTGAGTAGCTTCTTAGCTAGGGCTCGATCTGATTAAAATCCATCAGAAAAGTGCTTATGCATTGTCTCAGAAATAGCCATTTCTTCCCAGATGAGTTCATGAATCACAAAAACATAAAGTTGCTTCCTCAGCTCAGGTTCGAAATTTTGTGTAAATATACAATGCCTAGGGATCCTGGAGTCCTAGGGATCCATGGAGAGACTGATGAAAAGGCCAGGGAAGGGAAAAGAGGAAGGATAGATGGACGGACGGAAGGAAGGAAGGAAGGAAGGAAGGAAGGAAGGATGGATGTAAGCATGGGAAAACCAGAATTCATAATAGTTGTTTTTAGAAATTTTACCACACATTTTTAATATAGTCCATTTAAATATTGAGTTGTCCTCAGAAGTCTGACTGGGTTGCCCTAGTTGTGGAAACTGATACTTCTCTGTATCACTGGTTTTCAACCTTTCTAATGCCATCACCCTGCAATACAGTTCCTCATGTTGCGGTGACCCCAAACCAAAAAATAATTTTGGTGGCTACTCCAAAACTGTAATTTTGCTACAGTTATGATTCGGAATACCTGATATATATTATGTATTCTCATTGCTACAAACCCAATATAATTTAAAAATAGTGATTAATCACAAAAACAATATTTAATTATATGTTGAGAAATATTTATTACTAATTCCAATAAATAACATTTCACCATGGCATAGCATGGGTTTAAATACGTATTTTCTGATGGCTTTAGGTGACCCTTGTGTTTTGGTTGTTCGATCCCTGCCGGGGTCTTGATCCACAGGTTGAAAACCGCTGCTGTAGGTAGTTTCACAATGCTGGGGTTAGTAGTTAGGACTTTAACCTTGTAGAAAGGACAACAGCAAGGTCAAGCCTCCAAGTTTGAGAATACGATTAAATTCTTCTACACTGTTATGAGGCTTAAATCATATCAAAAGCTTTGTGTGCCTTGCAGAGCAGCCTGAGAGGACAGGTGCAGTGTAAGGAAATGAAACAGAATGTATGGTTGGCAGTGAGTTACGTGAAAACAGAGAAGAATTATCTAGGAGCTATTTTAGATCACTGTCTAGAGACAATGCAGATTTGCTGAAAGGATATCAGCAAAATTCAGGTAGGTGTTAGGGACACAGTAGAATAAATACTAAGTGGAAATTGCTTTTTTTCCTTGTCTCATTAGTATGCTTCAAGAAGCACGTAAAAGAATATTAGGAAAACTCAACAAATTGCAATACCAAATATTTCTTAATTGCCAAATATTTACAAGATTTCTTATTCCACAGTTGGGAAGGCAGAGTCGTTTAGCAAGAGGCTACAAAATGTCCTTGAGTCATTTAGCAACCCAAGAAAGCTACTGTCCTTCCAAATGAGGACTGTGAGGAGAAGATGCTTCTCTCCCTCCGTCAAAACTGGGGGTTTAGCTATTTGCAGTCCGTGTCTGAAGAAGCATTATTTTATTTAAAACATTACCTGAAATCACAAGTCAAGATTAAAAATCATAAGACTGTGATGCAGAAATCAAAAATGATTTCTGCAAAGGCTTAAATAACACAGTATGTTTAGGATTTTCAAGCTCTACCTGCTCTGTCATAGCTACACAGTGTTGTCATTGCCGTGGAAAAAACAAATGAAGTTGCCTTGTTCTAGTGAAACTTTGTTTACAAAAACAAAAACAGGCCACGGGTAGATTAAGCCTGCAAGTTGTAATACCATAACTGCCTGCTATAGGCTGGCTAGCATAACCATCATGCTTCTTAACATAGAGAGAACTGCCGAGTTTCATCAACTCCAAAATGAGACCACCACTTGATAAGTAAAATTTGGGTTGCAAAGCCTTATGAGAGTAGGAGATATTCGAAGTACATTTCCAAAAGATAGATCGACCTCTTCAGGTTTCAATGGACAGAACACAACACGTTGAGGTTGAATCCAGGCACTTACTCCAAGGTAGATGTGTCTCATTTACCTAGAAATATCCTCATGCAGCCTTTTGTTTTCAAACAGCCAATGTTCCATTTACACATTAGATTACACAGCTGAAGTACAGACTTTCTTCTAAGCTCCAGTCTTAGCTTTTGGCTAAAATTCTGGCCTTTTTGTTTTGATCTGCTCTTTCAAAGCAACTCCTTCATTTATCTCCTAAACAGATGTTGCAGTCAGGTACCTTATGCCTAGCTCCAAAGATTGGCATATGGCTCTGTCTAACCCACTGTCACCTTGTGCATGAATCTGCAGCTTATGAAACTGGAGTAGGAAGCTTTCTGGCAGGCAGCCGAGGCCCTGGGGATTCAGCACTGCATCTCCTGTAAAGTGATGAAGCTCCAGGGAAGAGAGGAGAGAGGCAGCCAAGTTTAGGCTGCCAATTTGGGGGCTTCAGGGTGCTCCTCTGGGAATTCTTTTGTTTCCTGCCCCTGTATTCAACTTCAATGGACCAAGGAAGGGAAAGAAAGAAGGATTGCTGAATAGAAGTGTTCACATTTGCCTTCTCACCTTGTTCCACAGGAAACGGGCCACCCACAGTGTGGGCAAAAGGAAGGGCAGCCAGAAGGACCTGCGGCCCCCTGATCTTTGGATCCATCATGAAGAAATGGAAATGAAAAATATTGAGAAGCCATCAGGCACTGACCCTGCAGGAAGGGACTCCCCCATCCAGAGTTGCCAAGACCTAACGCCAGTCAGCCACAGCCAGTCAGAAACCCAACTGGGAAGCAAAAGCACCTCTCATTCTGGTAATAATCATCCCACTGTTACCAGGGAAAGCACCCTAGGAGCCAATTCTCTATTCTCTCTTTTATGGATATTAACTCCCTTTAACTTGGAGGCGATTAATCTATAATTTAAATAATATAATTTTGGTTGATTAACCAGTTATTTGTATTATTTTCCCTAATCCTTTTGTCTTTTATAATTACTGAAAGTTCTATTAGTATTAATACAATTTGGAAATCTTAAAATGCGAAGCCAAAATGGATTGGTCACTTTTGTGCCATCTTAAAAGTTTTGTCAGGGTCATCATGTTTAAAGCTACCTGTACATTTTTCTCCAGCTTTCAATCTCTATAAATAGTACTTAGACAGACAACTTGTTCTTAATGTTTTGTCAATTATTTTTTTAATCCTTAATAGGGGCCACTTGAAATATGAAAAAGATAATCTGCTATTTGGGCCATCATTACCATGGCCAGCAATAGTAATAATCAGACAATAACTATATGTGACCGGCAATTTTTTAGTTCAATAGCTCTTGATGCACAAAAGGATCTGAAAGAAGTAGCTTCTTGTTCAGTGAATTGGTTCAGAATAGCCAGTATTCAGGAGTCACTAAGACTCCTGAATTCTACAAAACGGCCATGTTCACTTTCTGTTTGTACTCACATTATTGGAGTGCTTATGGGAAGTGGAATGACCACTGCAGTATCAGATATCCCTTGGACTATTTGTGTTGTGATTATAGAATGAGTAGTTACTCCTTTTAAATTAAATTAAAATATTTTAATTATTTGTATAACTGGTTCAATAGTATTTGTCAGTTCTAAATTGCATAAACAAGGATTTTAATTACAAATTTTCAGCAGTAAGTTGTTGAACATTGCTTTCCTAGCCTTTATGTAATATCTCAAGGAGATTCTATAGCTTTCACTTTCACTCATTAGAGGACAGCCTAGTCACTGAAAACAGCAATGTAAAATTTAAATTAAAATGCTCCTGCCTCATGCTGAGTAGATTCTTGGGTCTGGGAACTTGGAATTACAAATTGTTTTTAAAATCCTCCATGCATCAGAGGGGTTGGTTTTATGACAGAAGAGTATGTTCAATATGTTTAAGAAAAACCTCGCCATCTTTTTCTTGACCTCCCTAGTGCTTGGCATATTACAGGAAAGGGATGTTGTAAGGAAGAGTTTATGGAAAAAATAAAGGACTCCTTGAGGTTCTTTACCGCTTTTCTGGACCTGAAGAGTAGCTCTTGATTACCATCCAATTTCTGAGCCTCTTAGGGAGCACAAGTATGAATTATTTACATGACCCTGTGAGATTCTTCCACTGCCCAGTTCCATGCTATGAGACACCAGATCAAGGTTGATAAACTCTTAGCAGGCACAACTCTCCCTAGTAATCTCATGGGGCCTTTGGAACAGGAGTTTCAAGGAGAAGGCTCAATATTGACCAACTTTCCACATGCTACTTGACTCAGGATAAACTCCTATACTTTTCCTAGGCTCAATGGTAAGAGATGATTCCTCTGTTCAACTGCCCTTCTTCCTGCTTCAAGATAGGGTAGACCAGCAAGCCCCTGAACCCTGTGCAGACTTCTATCTGAAAAGTAAATCTTTTACAGTTGTTTTGTTTTGTGACTTTAGTTTTAACTGGACACCAGCAAACAGAATTAACTTCTCATGGAAGACATTAATTGGAACCAAATTGCCTCTCTGCCTTCAGAGAGTGTTATCAGTAACACCTACAACACTTGTACATTTTCCCTTTTTTCCATTTTATACTGAGAAAACAGGCAGGGCAGTCATACTAGTTTTGATGTCCTACAAGAAGTTTTAAAACAGGTTTAACCACAAATGATGAATGTTTTCTTTAGAATGAGAGTATAAGTGTCTCTATTTGCTTCTATTTCAGGACCTAGTTCACTACTTTGTAATAACAGGTACAGTTGCCCTCAAAACCCCACACATAATATCTTGCATTACACTGTGCATGTGTTCTTAGGTAATAAATGTAAACATCTACACACAACATTAATAAGAATTGTAATTAGCAATGCGTCTCTGAGGAGGCAGTAATTATGAAGGAAAACATTGCTCCATGTTAACATCTGTGGTAGAAATTGTCATATTTATATTACTCATTCTTCACAATATACTCTGAGATCAGTGTTTTACCATCATCCTCTTAAAAAAAATGGAGCAACCAAAATTAAGATAATTTAAGTAACATGCTCAAGATTTTACATTTACATTAGCCAGTCAGGACTGAAAATTCTTCACACTAAATCTGTGTTTTGGTGATCTAATGCCTATTAACTTATTTAATACTTTTTATAACTGGGCTTATCCAGTTTTCTACCAATGAAATTAGTTTTTTGACTCTTCCAAAATTATTTTATAATTTCTGTACTTTAATTCTGGAAAAGAAAATTGAACAGTAGCTTAAAATGTAATGAGGTAACTTTTTGCTTCTACCCATTTCATCCTTTCTTCCCACAACCGGTACTAAAGCTACTTAAACAAAATCTACCTTATTACCTCATCACCACATTAGAGCATGCTATTGAAATAACCAAAAACTAAAGCGACAAAAACTGTCACTTTATGAGATATCCCTCTGATGTGTGGCATATTTCAGAATTCCACTCTTCACTTAAATATAATAGATAAAGACAAGTGCTCACCTCATAACTTACGGAGAGAATCTGTGTTCTTGAAATGAATTCCTGGTGTGGATCTAACTCTAACCAAGTAGCGCAATCACTCCCTTACCTCTGTTTCTGAGGCATAAATACTAAATGTTAATGTTTTTGCATTTGGTAGTATTTGGCTTTTTGTGTAAAAATTAAATTAGTTCTGCTTAGCAAATAACATCTTTGAAAAGACCATATCATGGCCAATTTTATTAGATACTTACTTTGTGGGGATTTTCTTTTTCTTAACTTCTTTACGTAATTGCTACATATTTTGTTTAAATTTCCCAAACTCAATTGGAATAATGGTCATTAATATCAAATAGTCTCCTTAAGATACAAACCAACCAGGGATAGTGACACTCTGGGAGGATTATTGCAAATTTAATCCCAACCTAGGTAATTTAATAACTTAGCAACATCCTTTTAAAAAAATAAAGAACTGTGCAAGGGAAAGAACAACTGTGATAAGGGAAAGGAGAAAAGCAAGAAACAAGGAAAGGAAAATGAAATATATATTTGTATACACAATATAGCTTGGATAATTATGTTGCTGATTTCTGCTCAGGAGTAGTTAATGTGTACATATTTTCCTTTCCTTTCAAAAAATTTTTGACCAATTTTTCATGCTTATATTTGGTAATCTAAACTACCAATTTGAAGACAATGGTATGTGATATAACAACTACTGTTGAATTCCTTTTTTTTTTTTTTTTTTTTTTTTTTTTTTTTTTTTTTTTTTTTTTTTTTTTTTTTTTTTTTTTTTTTTTTTTTTTTTTTTTTTTTTTTGGTCTTTTTGAGACAGGGTCTTGCTACGCAGTTCAGGCTGGCCTTGAGCTCACTTTTTGTAGAACAGGGTGGTCTCAAACTCATAGCAATCCTCCTGCCTCAGCCTCCCAAGCGCTGGGATTGCAGGTGTGTGCCACCACAGCCTAGCCCTGTCATTTTATTTAGTGAAATTTTGTATCATTTCTGGCTTGTTTGATTTTTTATTAATTTTATTCTCATAAAAATTAGAATAATAAAATAAAATAAATATTGATTTCCAAACACAAAAAATAGCAGAAGTTAGAATACAGGTTAGCTAAAGGCCGGGGGTTCAATCCCCAGTAACAGAAAAATGAAACTTTTTTTTTTTTTCTTTTGAAAGCCTGAATATGTACTTAACTATGATGGCTCTGATATATATAGAGCAGAGAGAAAACCAGAGAGTTCTCACCTGCCATAGTTTGGAAAACTGTTGCCAAAGGTTCATATGTTAAAAAGCCCTGGTCCAGCCGGGCGTGGTGGCTCACGCCTGTAATCCCAGCACTCGGGAGGCTGAGGCAGGAGGATTGGTGCGAGTTCGAGACCAGCCTGGGCTACAAAAGTGAGCTCAAGGCCAGCCTCAACTGCATGGCGAGACCCTGTCTCAAAAAGACAAAAAAATTAAAAAATAAATAAATAAAATAAAAATAAAAATAAAAAGCCCTGGTCCTAGCCCATGGTGTCCATTAGGAAGCAGGGCCTCGTGGAAATATTGCTAATGCGGGTCTTCGAGTCACTGGAGGGTTTGGCCGTGGCCCCTTCTTCACTTACTCTTACCTCTCAGGTAAGCAGCTGTGCTCTATCATGTGATATTGCTCCAGGCCAAAAGCAACAGAGCCAACCAATCATGGATCACAACCTCGAAAACCATGAGCCAAAATAGAACCTCTTCAGGAGTTCATTATCTGAAGTCTTTGTCACATTGACGAAAACGGGATACCAGACCCATTCAGACTCTTAAGAAACCAAGCCTATATCCCAGACAGGCAGAGAAAGGATTGACATGGCTAGGCTGCCTCAGAGAAGTTCATGCTTCCTAACTTCTGAGCCCAAAAGATAGTGTCACAAAGGATTCTTTTGAGTGGGGTGGGGGCGCAAACAAAGACAGTGACTTAAAAACAAACAAGCTTATGTCACTGTAGCCATTCCATCCTACCTGCCTCACTCAAGTAAGGAATCTAACCTGTCCCTTTTGTGGCAGCGACAGGTGCCGCAAATTAGGGAGTGCAGTGCTGATGCAGGCAGGCAAAGGAGGAGAAGGAGTTCAGAGAACTAAATTCCTATTAGCATAAAAAGGGGTAGCAGGGTGAGAGGAAAGGGAGGGGAAATGTGCTCCACCTGCAGGAAGGACTGCTCCCTGTCAGAGGCAGAGATCACCTTTTCAAATACACTAAATTCTGCTTCAGTTATAGTCATATAAATTTCACTTACATGTTGTATCAGTCAGGGTTTTACTAGAGAGACAAATATGAAAAAAAGCCATACAGATGTATAAGATTACAAGACTGGATGACAATGGTCAGCCACAGAGTCGGGTGAGAAAACATGCAGAGGGCGTCTGCACACTGGAGACTGAAGGATTCAGTCCAGGGTCTGGGGCTCACTGCAGTGCTCCATGGAAGGCTGTGCTAGGAGGCCGATGGGTCTGTGATGGCGAGCTGAGATGTCTAGAAGCCAGGATACCATGTCCAAGCTGAAGGAAAACAAAGGAGCTCCTCCAAAGAATGTAAACCTCTGTCCTTCCTCATTTCCCTTGTAGATCATCTAGGTGATGAGCCACCCGTAGAATTGCTGAGCCAATTTAGTTAAGCTACTAAACTTGCCAAGTTGACACAGTCAACCACTGCAGTCCACTTGGCAACTAGACACATTTTTTTAAAGCAGTCTCCAGATACAAAGGCATGTATATAACTGTGTCTAACATGCTGTAACTATCCTGCACGAAATGGAAATGCACTAACTCCCTTACTAGAATAAAAGGTAAGTTTTCTTTGGTTCATGCTTACAGTTATAATTTCATATCTTCAACATTATAACAAATGTTTAACAATCCTGCCAGGGAGAGAGCTCAGTGGCATAAATGCCTGCCTGGTAAGCACAAGGCTCTAAGTTAAATATCTCATTTAGAAAAAAAACTGACAAACATCAAACAAAAACAGTCCTTAAGATGCAGTATTACGTCTATCTATATTACAGTATATCGCAACCGTATAAGGAAGAAATAATACAATTATAACCCTGTTTCCCATAGCTGATCACAGGATCATAACTGGTATTTAAAACTACCTTCTTCCACTACCGATTCTGTATTCCCTTGGCTTTCTGCAAGCAGCTCAGCAGATCTTGATTCTTTTCCTGATGGAGTGAATCATACCTTAATTCCTGAAGTCTCCGGACTATTTGTCTTTCTGCTTGTATTAGGTTGTTGTAGTATCTCACTGACTTTAATAACAGGGCATGGTAACACTAATAGGTGCCTAATGGATCTCCTGCACTCCACATATATTTTTCCATTTCTCTACTATGGAGTAGAGGTCCAATTTTTCCTTGATATTGTGGGTCAAACAACCATGATAGAGGCATGAGACCAAAATAATCAGGAGAAACCTCTTAGATTTCAGTCCAGTAGTATCATTGGTGTGCTCACTGATACAAGCTTTCCCCTCTCTAGAAGTAGAGCTTCTAATCCAGTAGAACATAAGGTTGTGGGGACAGGAACCAAAACTTTTTCTAGTGATCACTAGGGGTAATGGTGAGTGGTACCATTCCTCCTCCCACCACTTGCTTCCTGGACCCATGGATCCTGGCTGTGGGAGACAGAGTACCATCTGGTGGACATTAATTCAAAGCATAAGTAGCTATTGCAGCCCAAGCCCTTCAAGTGATTGCCACTTAGCTGATGCTACAATTGTGTCTTCCAAGTCCATTCCACCTTTGTATCAACCCAGCTGTTTCTGGATGGTGAGGTACAGGGTAAGATACTGAATCCCTTCATTGTTCTGGCAGAGATTTTCCAGCTTTGCACTGCTGGCCTGCAAGCCTTCCCAGTGCAGATCCATGAAACAGGCCTGCAGAAGACCTTGTTATGGGCTCTAAGCCTCCAGTTGTATTCATGCGAGGAATTGCTATGGGCTCTCAGTCTTCAGCTGGCCTCAAGCAGGATGTTACTATGGAATCCAGACCTTCATCTGGGGTCTAAGAATCTTCAGTATGTGGATGGACTACCTGAACTCTTTGTTTCTGATGCTTTGGGCGATTCATCACAAAATAATCTTATAATTAAGTGTTCTGTACTGTATTATTGTTCCTCATGAAAGACCTCAAATTATGACACACACTTCTAACAAATTTTATATTTTAAAAATAGCAGTAGTAATCAATTTTGTCCATGTTTCCAATGAAATAGCATACCAAATATAGCACATTCTCAGAAAAAAAGTAATGTATTCTTTTTTAGGGGAGGGAGAAGAGTCTACAGGGTACTCAGGGACTACCCTGGACTCATATTAATCTGCCTGTTTACAGCCTCCCAAGAGCAGGGATTACAGACACACACCACCATGCCCAGTCTCAATTGTGTCCTGGGGGTGCAGCCAGCATGGCAGGTCTAAGGATTGAAACCTTGGCCCCTGTGCTTGTTTGTAGATTCTGTAGTCCACTGAGTTATTTTGCTGCCCCCCACAAAAAGCAATTTTCAAAATTAAAAAAAATCTCAACAATATCGAAAAATTTTGTTGGAAAACAATGTCTCTATTACCATAGATAGATCTAAAATTTTTCTGAGAAAAAAAAATGCTATCAAATGTTATTATAGCTATGTCAAATAGAATTTTAAAAACTGAATAGGAGGGAAGACTTAGTTTAGTTTTTATTCTTTCTGTTTGATCTTTTGATCCTAGTTGTTATAAAATTCCTTTTTATTACATACAATATTAACTTTTTACATACTAGATTTTCTATATAAAAAGAATTTTCTTTCCTTCTTTTTTTCTGGTGCTGCCATTTAAAAACTCATACACTTTTAAATGCTTTGGTCCCTTAGGAGACTTTTTCAGAGCTGTTACATTTGAGGGGCACTTTGTGCTTTGGACTATTTTCAGTCAATTCTCGAATCGTATTCTCCATTCCTCTTCTGTGTATAGTTTCTTGTAGATGGATATGGAGCCTTCCACAAAGACTTTGTGACATAAGCTTGAAATTAGATGACTAGAAAGCATTATTTCTCTCTTTTTTTTTTTTTACCTTAGAGGTAAGAATGTTATTTTTAGGTGCCCTCGTGGGTTTTTTTGTATACAGATTCCAGCTAAGGTTGCCATCATTGCCTAACCTGCATGGAAGTTTTGTTCAGTATTATCCTACATTTTAATTAGACTTTATTTTAAAAAGAGTGTATGCATATGACACAGAAAAGTTCAAAAAGGTGAAAAGTTGTACCCAAAAGTGTAAACAGGACTGTGAGCTTTCTAGACAGATATTCAGTGTGCATGTACAACATGGGCATGCGCTTGCATATCTAGACTTGTGTAAGAATAAGCACAGTGTGATTTTACATGAATATTACACAAGTGAGTGCAAGGAACACATGTTATTCATCAATTCAACCATTTTCTTAGCAAATATTATCATCGACTTTTCTATCTGCATATATAATTTTTTGTCTGTTTTAAGTAGCACTTTGTATGGCGTTTAATGGAACTGTATTAGACTGACATAAAAATGACAGGCTTCATTTTTCAATTATAATTTATTTCTTATATCTTAATGAGTTAATATCAATGAGCCTAAAGTAGTAGTTGCTTAGACTTCAATAAATAATACAATGCAGTATTGAAATTTACAATATCACTAACATTTATCTAGAGTTAAAGATATTCATGCAGTTTTTGTAAGCAAGTTATAAAATAGTTCACCGTAAATATCAAGCTATGCCTTCCTGCCATTCCATAGACTTACATAGGAGAAAGTGACATGCATCAAACTATAAATTGCGATTCTCCCTGGGTAACAAGCTGATAATTAACATCCACTGTGAGATCGTGTTGCTCGGAAGTGAGTAAATCTGCTCAGTCATTTAAAACATCAATAATTTTAATGTTTGCAAGGCATTTGAATGCCTGGCTAAAGCTTGAAATGTTGCACCTTTGAAGAAGTGTGTCATCCAAGCAATTCTTATGTGTTTCCTTAGGTCAAGACACTGAGGAGGCAGGCAGCTCCATGTCCACGCTGGAGAGGTCGCTGGCCGCACGCCGAGCCACGCGGGCTAAGCTCATGATTCCCACGGAGGCCCAAGCCAACAATCCTGGTGAGGCAAACCTGGACGAGACATAATCAATCTATAAAATAGCAAATTATCAGAAATAACTAGGATCATGTCTGAAATCTCAAGACAAATAAAAGTAATGACTGAAACCTCACATTTCTAGTTAGAAGTCCATGTTTACTTTGTTCTTGTACTTTTGCATACAGCTCAATATCTGTTAGCAGATAGAATGTTATACTTTGAAGAAGTGATAGAAATATGAATTTATGTAAAAAGAGCTGAAATTTTGCAGTATTTTTTATTTCAGTCTAATGAGCACCTTCATAGTCTGGCCTTTTTACTTCTTTATTAGGTTCAACTTTTATTCTTAAATAATCTAGCTCCTTTGGAACAAATGCTGTCATCCATTTACTTATTGCCCCCCTCTTTGTTAAAGATTTCTGTGGCTTTCTACATCTTCTGATGATGTTACTGTCTAGGGATCACTTATTTTATGGTTATCTCTCTGATCAACCTGGTAATTATACTATTCATGAAGGCAATCCATCCGACACTCTGGACTGCTGGTTCCTTTTGTTACCTGCAGTGATATTGGCTCCTTCCCACCTCACTCCATCAATTCCATGTCATGCCAAACCGATACAAAGTGTCAGTTTCTGTCACTTTTCTTCCCATCACCTTATTATTATGTTTCTGCTCCACTATTCATTGCTCCCTTGCCAACAGTTCTTCAGTCCCACTGAGGCCTTCAGTTCACTGACCAGGCCACCTGCCCCTATATTCCATCTCTCTCCCATCCTCATTTCCTTTCAAACTCAACTTGGAATCTATAGTCATTTATTATCTCACCTTGCTTAGTCCCCTTTCCTCATGTTATTCACCTTTTTTTTTTAAAGATTATTTATTTATTTGTTTATTTGATACAGAGTTTTTCTACACAGCTCAAACTCACAGTGATCCTCCTGTCTCAGGCTTCCCAGGACTGTGTTTACAGGTGTGTGCCACTACACCTGATTTTTTTTTTTTCAGGACCGGGGTTCAAACTCCCAACCTTGCACTTGCCAGGCAAGCACTTGTGCCATGGAGCTATCTCTCCAGCCACAAATCAATATGGCTCTTTGTGTGTGTGTGTGTGTGTGTGTGTGTGTGTGTGTGTGATACCAGGGGCATCAAACTCAGGACCTTGCACTTGCCAGGCAAACACTTATTCCTTGGAGCTACCTCCCTAGCCCTTTATTCACCTTTAAAAACAACAAAAAAAAGAAAAGAAAGAAAGAAAGAAAAATTTCAGTGCTGTTTAAATCAGCATCTCCACTTCTTCCCTTGGGCCCTCTTAGCCACATGTGTCTGGAGAAGAGCTCTCAGCCTGCTCACCGGGTTTGTATGGCCACAAGTCCACTGGCCAGTCTCATGTGTTGAGAAAACACCGGTGCACTGCTTTATTAGTTCATGATTTCACTTTATAGGATGAATGTCTTCTGTTTATTCTGACTTCTTTCCAGACTTTAACACCTGTTAGAATCCACTGTCCTTAATGACTGACTGATCTTCCTCCTTGTCATCAAGGAAAGTGAAGCATTCTGAAAATCATGTTATCTCTGTACTAGATCTCGCTGACCTGCCTGTGCTCCTGTCTGAGAATCCTACTGCTGTCGCTTCTCACCCACCCAAGCACTCCTGAGTTATCCTTTCCCTTGAATGCAGTACTAATACTTGTTACTTAGCAATGACTGTTCTACCCTACTGCTATAGTTTTAAAACACTCCTGACAGCACATCTCTGTCTACTTTTTCTCTCTTTTACTGAAAAACGAAGTTGCCTGTACTTACTTTCTCATCTGTGTAATCTTTATATAGTTTGAATGAAAGTTTTCACATTTACTTATGTTTTCCAATGTTACAAGTATCTCTAAACAAGATTTGGTATAGATTAGCACAGTTCTTTTCTTCCTGACTTCCTTCTCTTGGCCTGTAATATTCTTAGGCTTCCGGTTTCTTTCCTTCCTGTGGGCTACTCCTCCTCAGTATCTTTTACTTATTCCCATTATTTTTACTGATCTGTTAAGAGTAACAGAGTTCTGCTGAGGCATAGGCTTTTGGCTTCCTCTCCTCCTGTCTACCCTAGCATTATAGATAGTATCAGGTTGGAGCACTGGCTTAATGCTATCTAAATACCAATGCTTCCCAAACTGTATCTCTTTCCTTATCTTTTCCCACAGTCCATATTAAACCTTAATCCTGTATCAACTCAGCCTCTCCCAATAGCTAATAGGTGTACCAGCTATGTTCATAATAGTGATTCTGCTTTTGCATAATCTCCTACCCCCATCTCCAAATCTAGTCATTATACCATGTGTCCTCATTTCAAGAAATGGTGCCATTGTTACTTTACTTACTCGGATTAGAGTTTCTTATTTGGTGCTTCCTTTTTATGATTTTCCCCTTCCCTGATCCAGCATTTCACTACACCCTGTATTCAATGTTTTCAAAATCTGCCCATAGTAGATTATTGCTTTCCATCTTAACTGTTTACTTAGCTTTAAGCAAGCCATCACCGTCATTTACAGAGTACAAGATCCTGGTAATTTACTTATAAGTAGTCTCTTCTTTCACTCTAGCTCCTGCAGTCAGTCTGCTACACCACAGCCTTCCAGTCTACAGAGTCCAGCTTGCCACTTTTCTGTGACTTCTTCCACACAGAGCAATGATGCTGCTGTGGCATAGATGACCCCATGTGATCTGCCACTGTGCTTACTCCTTGTCTCTCTTCCTGATGCTGAACTGAGTACATTACAGCCAGGAAAGCTCCCTCCTCTCCACTGCTTAGTCAGAAACTTCCAACTCAGTGACTCTGCATTGCTGTTCTCTTTCCCTTGAGTCGCCTTTCACATATATTTGTGTGGCTCATCCTTTAAGTTATTCAAGTTTCTTTTCACCTGTTAGCCTTATAAGTCTGTCTTCTCTGACCACTGCCTAACAAAGTATATCTGGTCTATCTGCCCTTCTCCTTCTACTACATGATTGTATTAATGGCTATCACCATCCAACTTGCATTTTGTGCCCTTTTATTATTTGCTTCACATTTTTCATATGATCTCTATCAAGGTAGATATTTTGTTTGTTTTGCTCTCTTTCTATCCCTAGGACCCAGAATACTACCTGGCACATGGTAGATGCTTGGTACGATTCTGCAGATAAATGAATGGAGAGTTGTTAGTTTCTAAGTAGCACTATGTAGCATGCTTCCCCTATGTCCTAATACATCTTTTCTCAATTTTATGTTAAGAATTACAAAAGCATGGATGCCATTTATAGTAAAGGCTAATGTTCAGCTTATGAAGAAGATAATGTCATTATGCCAAATTCACTGATGAGGGAATTGAGCCTTGGTGAGGTTAAGCAGCTACCTTTTAGTTGCTCAGATAGTAAAAAGTAGAGCCAGACTTGGGGCTCTGAAGTCTGGTTTTAGTTCTGCATACTTTATCACTAGCCTAGCCGCAATACTTAGCATTAAGCTATTACCCTTTATCTTTAATTGGTTTCGCTAAAAGAAAATAATATGCCCTTAAGTGCCACCTCTATAGCCACTTCTCTCTTGTTACCCAGCTCTACCTGCACCAATCTTCTCTAGCTTTCTCATCAAAAACAACTGTGATTCAGTATCTTATAGGACTTCTCTTTCCCCTCTGTAGCAGCTACATCCAAGAGGTTCCCATGTCCCATTGATTATTTTTACAGTGTCTTTTGAATCGCTGCCTGTTCACTTAATGCACTATTTTCTTCCGTTCCTTATATTCACACCTGAACTACCAAGATAACTCCATAACTAGCTTTTCTGTCTCTATTCTCTTCCAGGGATTATGCATCCTAATTGTAAGATTTTCCCTTAAGGCAATATGATATTGTACTTCATACATTTATCAAGTAGATTCTATTGTCTACCAAGATAAAACAAAACAAATTAGAAAAACACTACAAGTCTACAATACTACACTATCAGTCCAGACTAATAGCTCAGAGGACTAAAGAGCCTGCATAGGCAAAGCACAACAGCCAGGCTTCGATGCCCAGGGTGCCATACCAGCCCTGCCCACAGGGCGCACTGAGATGGCATTGAGACTGGGCTTGGTGGCACATGCTTATACTCCTAGCACTTGAGACGATGAAAACAGGAGAATCACTATGAGTCCAGTTTATATAGTGAGGTCCTGTAGACCTCACCCTATATACAGAAGAAAGAGGGAGGGAGGGAGGGAAGGAGGGAGGGAGGGAGGGAGAGAGAGAGAGGGAGAGAGAGAGAGAGAGAGGGAGAGAGAAGGGAGGGAGGGAGGGAGGAAGGAAGGAAAGAAAGAAAGAAAGAAAGAAAGAAAGAAAGAAAGAAAGAAAGAAAGAAAGAAAGAAAGAAGAAGAAAAAAGAAGAAAAGAGAAAGAAAGACATTACAACCACTTCAGCAAGGCATGTGGCAATCCAATTTCTTACTGCTGGTCCTTAGATGTACCTCAACTCTTGTCAGTCCCATAAATATATTAAATGCAGACTTGTCAGTCCATCACTATGCACTGTCCTTCACTTTTTTGTCCCTCCGCACACTTCCTTAGGTTTGCAGTGACTCAGTGGAAGTCCAGGCTAACAATGCTCCCTGTTTTTACCCATCTAGTTATAATGACCTCCTTTTTTACAGTTGAATAACACATTTTATTTCGCTTTTGAGGCTCTCTTGTACTGCCTCATCTGCTCAGGTATTCAAGTCCAAATATTTCATCTTCTGACTTGTTGGGAATTACTTCATAACAAGGTGGTAATGTGTGCAATTCATCTTTGTTCACGTATTGCATAGCTTTAGTACCTAGCCTCCAAATTGGTGCTTGCTAAATATCTATTAAATGAGTGAATGAATGAAGAAGTAAGTATATTATAAGAATCCCTTTTTGTGCTGGTAACAGACTCATTTAGGAGACTTTCTTATAAACTTAGAAACTGAATATCTTCTGATATTTTGAAATAGTAAAGTCAGTTAAAATTGTCTTCTCTAAACATTAAAAAGTAGTTCAGAAATAATAATGAAATGCAACCGAGCAAGTATTGAGAACATTAAAAAGTAGTTCAGAAATATCACTTATATACCTATATGTATTAATCTAAACTGATCTGATGATAAAATATGTAATATAACCATTGGTAAATTTAAACAATAAAAATATTAAATTTTTAAAAATAACAATGAAATGCAACCTAGCAAGTATTGAGAACTTTGAACTTTTGAGCATCACTTGGTAAATATCCTGCTACTTATTGTTTCATTTAATCCTCATGATATTATCGTGTGTTTACTCTGTCTAGATGACTCTCCTTTTTCATATTACAGTAACAGTATTTTATTCTAGTTTGTAGCTTTTATTTATTGTCTTATATATCCAGGTATAAATATTTCTATAACTAGTCTTTCTCTCTCTAGTATCTTCCAGATACTGTATATCCTACTTGTAAGATTCCTTCCTTATTTAAAGGGAAGGAGTTTCTGAGTTGGGGAGAGGAACAGGAATGATAGTAGGCGAAAGAGATTTGACTATGTATGTAAGCAGGGTGGTATGAATGGCCATACTGTGCACTTCTGCTGGCCCTCGAAAGAAGTAGTTGATGCTTTAATTTGTTTCATCTCCTTTTTTTCAATTGTTCCTCCTTTTTGTCTTCTTAATTTCTTATGTATTTCCTTGCTTTTTTCTTCCTTCTTCCAATTCTGTATGCATGTATCTGGTGGTATGAATGACTGGTTGGAGCTCGACACTGTGTGTTACAGCAAATACTGTTAAATTCATATTATTTGTTGGGTGAAAATCTGTATCACTTGTGATATATTATTTTAATTTCAATTTATACACTCTTAAAAAAAATACAGGCTCAATATAGCATTGTACTCCATAAATTTACCCAGGGCATCCTATTATGCATCAAAATAAAATAAAACAAATGGGGAAAACATACAATCTAAATAATGTAATAAATTATCTTTATAATATAGGGGAAAGAAGCTCCCAACCCAAAAGATATCTGTGGGGGGTAACATTTTGAAGATGATTAATTGTAATGTGTCCATGTGTCACTTACTCTAAAGAATTCATGTTCTCTAAAATTAAAGAATGAGTTTTAGGAACAACAGAAGTCAAATGCAGAATATATTAATTGAGAAAAAGGAAGCTTCTGTCCTAGAGAAGGGTGGAAAAAGACCCAAGTGGGTTGCCAAGGAATCTTTTCTAGGGACTTTTATAGAGCAAATCCACACACAAGGTGAGTCCAAGGCAGGAAAATAGAATTCACAAGGTTGGCATGAGGCAGGTAACACTACCATCACCCAGTAAGATTACAAGCATAACTGCTCAGGTAAAATTAATTAAATAAGGATCAAGTGGGGAAGGAAGTCATGTAGCGATAGGGCATGAATACAGAACAGGGACTTTTCCTGTAGGGCGTTGTGTCAGTGACTCTTCATGGCTCTTTTAGATAATTGACACCTATTTAAGATATCAATATCTGATGTCTGTCCCTAGGGAGGCATGTGGGTGCATTTGCTTAACCTTTTGTCTTGAGGTCTGACCCACAGCAAGAGCCTATCTACCCCACAGTTATAAGGTATCACGTTTTCTGTACTGGCTCCTTTCTGTAACCCTTTCTGGCTGCTTTTGATATTTCTATCTAATTCTGCTTCCTGAACACTTAATATTTTCTGGAGAAATGGGTCTTAGTCTGCTTAAGCAACTCACTTCATAATGCACTTGACTATCCTCAGAGCCGCTAGGTTATACTGCTTTTTCAACAAAAAAAGATGACTTTTATGCCTTCTATTATTTATAGCTTCATTTTAAACAATTATTAAAAGTGGCATTTCTACCTTACAAACATATAAACTAAAGTTCTGAAAGTCTGAACTAAGCCGGGCGTGGTGGCTCACGCCTGTAATCCCAGCACTCCGGAGGCTGAGGCAGGAGGATTGGTGCGAGTTCGAGACCAGCCTGGGCTACAAAAAGTGAGCTCAAGGCCAGCCTCAACTGCATAGCAAGACCCTGTCTCAAAAAGACTTAAAAAAAAAAAGTCTGAACTAATACAAAGCCTGTATTTATTCTGTCTTTTTGTGGTTCTATCTCACATTGTCATCCAAAGTTCTGAATTTATTTATGTAACAAGCTATGTTTTATTCATAGAGTCACACTCTACATAAGTAAGACCCACAAAATGACCAGAAATTGAATTTCTTACTTTAAATTATGAAATAATTCATGTACATAGTTTTGAATTGCTACATAGTTTTAATAAAATTTATTCTAATGAGGTTATTCTATTGTATTGTATTCTGAATATAGCATACACACATGCACACATGGAGATACCTTGGTTCATGCACTTTCATCATTCTGTGACTCTGGGGAAGAGGGTCATGTTCCTGTTCTTGCAGCGAACATGGCTGCAGTTGTATTCATTACTCAGTTCAGAGTTTGAAAAGAGAAGCCAAATCTTGCCAAACCTGTCTTTTCAGGAACCAAACTGTTCATGAACAGAAGCATTCATGAATCAAGATATTACTGTAATGTGTTTACCAAAAGATGCATGTAGGTTTGTAGATGTTGTGTGGCATAGCATTACTGTGTTACAGTGAATGCAGACATAGTAGTGTATCTTTCTATTGGGAAACCATGCAGCCATAAAAGTGAAAAGGCTAGAACTACAAAGCACAAGGTAAAAATCCCAGATATAATGTCATAAGACAAAAATCAAGTAGCTCTCTATTATTGCATTTCATAAAGTTCTAAGACAGGCAAAGTGATCTATTGTGCTGGATCTGCAAGGGCTGTTACTCTTCATGGGAGCTGCTTAGCGACCAGAGGCACCTCTGCACAGCTTCCGATGATGTGCTAGTTCTTGCTTTGGATGATGCATGCCCAGCATTTCACTTTGAAAAACAATTAGACCTTATGCTAATTCATTCCCAACTGTCCCTATGTACAGTATAGCTCAATAAGAAATGAAGAAGCAGTAGAATATATATCTTTCTTTGTCATTGGCTGAGGATGTAGTGTGTGTGTGTGCTCAAAATGTACGACAGGTGCTGTGGAGATAGCTCACTGGCATAAGCACCTGCTTACCAAGTGCAAGATCCTGTGTTCAATCCTTGATACAAAAAAATAAAAAACACAGCAGATTTTTTTTCCTTAAAAATTATTTGATTCAGGGTCTCACTATGCAAGTTCGACTCATAGTGATCCCCCTATTTTCAGCCTCCCGAGAGCTGGGATTACAGACATGTGCTATCATGCCCAGTCTCTGTGGCCAGCTCAGCTTGCCCAGGGGTGAGGCAAGAACAGCCTATGGTCCCAGAGATGGAACCCTGGTGCCTGCCCTTGCCTAACCAGGAGCTTAATCCACTGAGCTATCTTACCAGCTCTTAGCAGATGTTTAAGCTTTAAAAAAAAATATTAAATTTAAAAATGCATTGTCATTAATCATTTTTAAATTTTTAAAAATGTATTGCAGTTAAAAATATACTCCCCTCTCCCTTCAAAAGCACTCATGAAAAAAAAAAGTAAACAAGGGGCTTGAGAGATAGCTCAGCAGAATAAGCACTTGCCTGGCAAGCACAAGGTCCTGAGTTTAATCCCCAGTACCACACACACACACACACACACACACACACACACACACACACACACAAAC